>CAJNOQ010004341.1:0-17727 GCA_905250885.1 Didymodactylos carnosus | reverse complement strand
TCTTGCTTCTGGAGTGACTTTTTTTAAATAAATAACAATAATACTCAAAGAAATAAGCCGTTGTATCACATGGGATGTTTCTGGACTTGATCGGACTTGAGAGAACTTAACGGGACTTCAGCAGACTCCAATGGACTTGAGTGGACTTTAGCGGACTTGGTGGACTTTAAAAGATCTGAGCGGACTTTAAAGTCTATAAAGTCCGCAGTTTCCCCCTTGGTTTTTTCCCATTTTACTTTATGCACTAAGAAAATTTATATTTTCTAAGCCAGGAGGGCAAAAATCAGAATTCCGACCGTGCTTCTGATTCTTCATCAGAACTCAAGTTTTATGCAATACGAATGCCATAGTCGGAATCAGCATCATAAACTGAATCTAGTGTTACGGTTTTAATCTATCCGACTACTGTGAGTTTTTCTGAATTTTCATGTGGAAAAATTGCCAAGACAAAACGCTTCCAGATTTGTGTCGTTCGATCCAGTTTGTGATGCTGATTGCAAATACGGTATAAATGCACCCATTTGCTCTTCTCAAGTGTTTCCCGATATTTGGAGAGCTCGATAAAATTGCAGACAACTGCCGCCTTCTCGTGGTATTAAGCCTTTCTGCCACTGACTTTCTGCCATTTCCAAAAATTGGCAGTGTGTGACAGACATCTCTGCCAGTTAGCAAAAAGTTTTTATAAGTGGCAGAGTGTAAGATGATTTTCTTCCAATTGGGAGAAATGTCTGTGACATTCTACGAATTAGACTTCCTAACTAAACTTAGAGAATATTTTTAATTCACTTATGGTTTACAGTTTATCGCTTCTTCTGAATCCAGCATCCATTCAAATTAGACATCATGTTGTAATGACCTACATCGTATTATGCATTTTGTGAGCGTATGACTTGAAGTTCACATACAGAGAGGAGGAGAAAGCATACATTAATTTCTTCTATTACTGCAAATATAGGTCATTTTAATCCTTTTTCATATCTTCGTTGTTCCATCAGCCAGTCAAATATTTTTTTTTAATAAAAGAAAATTAATAATCTAACAATATGTAGATACATAGTTGAGTGGTAGGAAAAGAGAGCTTAATATTGATTTAGTTTAAAGAAAGTCCTTGTTATTGTTTTTCTTCTTCTTGAAAAGTTGAATAGTTTTTCTCCTTTGTATTTTGAAGCCTTCAAAGAAGAAAATTGAGAAGGCTTTTTCGGATTCAGCATTGGAAACTGAATTAGGAAATGTGTTTTTGACGGTTTCCATGTGTAGTGTCATTGCATGAAAAATTCGCTTACAAGCATAGTTCGAAAGCGAAGGCAGCGTCACAAAAAGCTGTCTAGTTTTTTGTGTTAAGATATGGAGCTCTGATTCTTGCGCCATTCAATCGGTCTCGAATTGTACTACAAAATTAGAAAATAGAGAGGAGGAGCAGAATACCGATTTCATTGCTCACAAAAGATGGACCTTCTCAGGAACAAAAACAAGTTTAAAGAGGTGGAGCTCTGATTGTTGCACCATTCAATCGATTTCGAATTGTACTACAAAAGTATGCATCTCCTTTTTTAACACAAAAAACTAGATAGCTTTTTGTGATGAGATCTTCGCTTTGGAACTATGCTTGTAAGCGAATTTTTGCGTGCAATGACACTACATATGGAAACCGTCAAAAAACATTACTCACCTTTCGGAAAATTTGTACTTTCGTAATGTGTTGTTGCCCAATTGACCCTTCGTCTGTGTTCTGATTTTGGAACTTGATCGGTGTCGTGGAGTCCGCTTGGACCCAATCTGGGAAAACTACGAAAACTCGATATTTTTGTTTAACTGAGTACCACTCGAATGTAAAGTTAGATCGAGATCGAATTCCTACATCATTCGAGTCAACTCGTCAAGAGCTAATTTTGATGTATAATTATGCAATGTTTCGTTAATTTTCACCGACTTCGGTTTTACTCCCATCAAAAACTTAAGATGTCTAAAAAACCACTTTCCACACGTTTTTTCAAAAAAGCGTAAACGGGACCTTTAGATTATTTTCGATGCTCTACACGATGGGCAAAGTGAAAGTTTCGCGACAAGATGCTCTGTATAAAGTGGGCGAACCTGTGTGGAAGCACCCTGGGAAAAAATTTGTGAGAGAAAGTACAAAAAAGAGACAGCTCTTTCAAACTGTAAGTTCTTAAGTGAAGTGACAGATTTTGATTTCTGGATTTCTGTGTGACATGCGTCTCAGATATAAAATTCAGTTGCAAGACGGCTAGCAGATACCGACTGTATGCTAGCGCCAACATTCTGGCTAGCTCTAGTACTGCATATCAATTAAGGAGAATATTTTCATTTTTGTAACACACTACATTTTCGATAGTATAGGATTCGATTCGATGTCCGATATTACTGCTTCAATATTTCAATAAAATATCAATATTGGTGAAGGCCCATATACAACGTGAATAAGACAAGAAAATAGAAAAGAAAATTGCTATTTGTCGCAGTTCTAACGAAATTTATTTTATAGAATCATTAGAAAATTAGGCACTTTTGCCGCGCTGCACCAAATTACATAAAAATTGGGGCTAGATGCAAAATTTTTCGATGAATCGGTGAAGTGAGTTCCTTTTAATTCTATATTGACTTCTCTCCTGGCGTCGACATAATCTACGTGATTTTTGCCTAAATTTTATTTTTTCTCATTGGTGCGAACCATACATATAGTTACATATCCATCCGGACATAAAGAAACTTTCAGATTGTTTTCATTTTCCTTCTTCTCCTTTTTCATCATGTATATTCAGTGCGCCAGATTAAAGTGAACATTCGTTTTTTTCACACATTGTAGTTGACACGTTTTTTTGCTGTACACTTTTTGTTTATACATTAAAGTCGAAGAGAAATACAATCACATCTATACTATAATTTAAAGTGTTTGTTTGTGTGTTTGCTCAACTATATAAATCCACATGCGTCATCCAAGAGCAACCAAATTTTGCACGGGATCCACATTCATCAAGAGGAAGATCGTAGGCTATGTGCGATCCCAAAATCTTCACCCAAGGAGTACCCGGATCACTAACCCGGGCAATACCGGGTAAATTTTCTAGTTGATATTTATATATATATATATAGGCGAGTACATTCGGGTTCGGGATACTCCTTATACGTAGGCGCCGTGTGATCCGCTCTTTTTACCTTAAAATCAAAGAATCCATTCAGTTCCACTGCTCCATTATCCGACAAAACAACATTCAGAATGATGAACCAAGCACTAATAGCTTGTTATAAAGAAAACCTGATCAGTATAGAAAAACTCAGCGGTCATGGAACACGTACAATCGATTAGTTTCTCAGTAATATTGAACGCATTGCAAACATAGTCAACGCACACGAGCATGTGTTATATTGTATGGCAACATCAAAACTGGATGTCGAAGCACCTCGGTGGTATTAAGACAATTCAACAACAATCACAACATGATCAATGTTCACAGCCGGTTAAATGGTGAAAAAAGCCGGTTAAAAGCGAGGTTAAATGTTTCAGATTCAGCGCTGAAAACTGAATCTAGAAAAGCAACTTTCAGACTTCTGGGACTGAAAATGTATTTTCCCGGTGTCTAAAACCGATACGTGTTGAAAGCGTGCATCAAACTTTGCGACCCTAATTCACACTTTCCCAAAGGAGCTAGTGCCAAACCTTTTACATGGTTGGATTCACCAGAGGCCAGGATTCAACTAATAAAGAGCTTTTTTCGAAATTCTTTTGCTTCACTGAGAAAATCGATTTTTGAAGGGAGTTAGAATCGGGAAAACCCCTCAAAACCACCTTAGACCCTCTGGAAACCCTGTGAAGACCTCTAAACTTCAGCAGCAGATTCTCCTCTAACCCATTCTACATTACGGCTTGGCAAATGTCACGGAATTACTTTTTTTGACTTCCTAAGCCTCGATCTCAGCTGGCACGAGGCGCAGACTTTTGAAAATTTTACCGCGTATGTAGGACTACGTGTTTTAGGTTTTGTAAAAGTTTCAATTGATTTGGATAAACCCTGCCGGAGTTATTGCAAAAATATCGTCACTCATCATTGACTCTGAATGAAAAATCAATATTTTCTTACGAAAGTAAAAGAGCTAGAGGAAAATTTTGTGTGCAAAAGTTGTAGGGCTTGAAACGAGCTTTCAGAATATCTACTTTACATTTTCTTAAAGACACATCTTTGCTGAAAAATTCGGAAAAAAGGCTTCGTCACCGAATTACTCAGCGTCACGGAATTACTTTTTTTACTTTCATTTCTTTGCATTTCTTTTAATTGCAACTCGCGCAAGTGTATACTACTTCTATTGCGACAGTAATCAATCCTTCGCCTTATTTGCCTGTCCTAAGAGCTCTTTTTGACTAATTCTCTTGATTATTTTTATGATAAATCATACGTGCGAATCACATAGTAAATCACCGGGTAAAAAATCTCAAACAAAAAATCTCAACAAAAAAAGATAAACTGATCAAAAATACACTGTGGTGGACTGGCCACTTTCGGAATAGACTTTAACTTTAATTTTATCGACATCATAAACAGTCATACTGAGAACTTTTTGAATTTGACGCACTGGTTTAACTTTTCGAAAAAGTTCTTTCAACTCAATTTCGACTGTTTCAATTTCAGTTGGCAATAGCTCACTAATAATAACTGGCGTATTTTTTGCTTCGATTAGACGCATAAAGTCTCCGGCACTTTTACAGCTTTTACCTATCATGACATCTTCATAAACTAAACGTTTAACTGTTCCACCAATGCCGTCACAACGCCTTTCCCATGACTAGTAGCAAAGAAATGCCAGGATATCAAAATATTATAATTTCTGGCCATCGTATATAGATTTCGAAACAAATATCGTTGTTTAAACTGCGCAGCACTACCGTCACTAAAGATAACTAGTTCTTGCAAATTTGGAAGTACATCTTGTAAAATTGTAAATACATGTTCGAGACACTTTGCAACTGTAAATTTATTGTGCGAAGGGTCGTCGGACACAACTACCATAGAATGATTACCAGACTGTGCCCAAACGTGTGCTGTAAACAACGATAGTTGTTTTTTTGACCAGTGAGCGTTTTGAATTTCATTTTGCTCGACCATTGAAAAGTTTTCAGCATAATCGACTTGAAGTAGACAATAGCTATCTGACACATTTCGTTTAATACTTTCAAAATAAGTAGCTTGTTGACGTTTTACAAAAACGTGAAACAGAAAATGTTGAACTTTATTTTTCAAAACCAAAACACATTCACGAACGGTACCACGAAAGTCCATTTTGACTGCACGCCCGTCATCATTCGTTATCCATTGAGTCCAACCAATCACACGTGTTTTATCAACAATGTTTCGCGTAATTTCTTTTTTAAACTGCAATTTACACCCATCACAATTTCTGAACACACAATTTTCATTCTCTGGATCACAAACCATAAGATCAACAAACAAACGCAGTTCTAATTTAGCATGACCATGAATTTGATCTGTCAAGGTTACTAGCAAAAGATTTACATTTTCATGATATAAACAAACACACACTTGATGTGGAGTTGAGGATTTGTAAACAACGTTCTGAGGGCGTAAATCTTTGAATTTGGAGCGACTGATTTGAACTTGCTGGTTTTCTTCAACAAATAATTGATGCGCTTCTCGCAGCGTGTAAGGTAAATAACGTTTTTGTAATTTTTGTTTAACTCCATCGATATTCACTAATACAGTGTCTCTTTTGCCAGGAGCTTGATAACTGACATCATCACGACAGAAAAACTCGGTAATTTGGTCGGTAACCTGTGACGACAAAGCTTTTGAAGGACGTGAAATCATTTCTTTTTTTTTAATAATACCAAGACTTCGAGCTAAATCAGTTACTAGTTCAATTTGCTTGTCAATGGCCGCAGGCAGAGAAGATTCTAATTTCTTGCGAGCTTTCGATTTTACTTGTTTGTTAGCAAAAGAAGTAGTTGAAAGTCGTTTCAGTGTCCGTTTTTTCTTTTTCTTCTCGCGAAATTTTTGAGCATTTGCATTTTGTTTTAATCGAAATAAAGCCATAGCCTGTGGTGTCAATTTCGAACGAAAAACTTGCTTTCTTTTACGGTCTTTCTCTTTAATTGAATCATGCTGACCTGTAGTCTTTTGTTTCTCTCGTAAACGCTTCATACGCTCAGCTCCCGAGAGCACCATTCTATTATCTGAAATAAGCAAACTCGATAAGCATGGCAGAGAGAACGTATTGCGCAACTAATACTATGTTTATTGTCGTAAAAATTGCCTTGTCCGATGACAGATTTAAAAATAGCACTAAAAACGAATACACAAGGTCAAACAGAGGTGAGGTTAAAAGGAAAAAAGAAGAAAGCGAGAAAGAAACCAGCAAATATTTCAAGTTTTATATTCATAAGTAATTCCGTGACGCAGTTTTTGCCAGATAACTTCACCTATTTCGGCTCAAAAAACAAAAATGAAACGTCCATTAGATAGCACTCGACGAAATCTATCTAACTATATAACTTTCATTCCGGAATATTGCTATTTAAGACCAGGCAAAGGAGAAATCAGCTAATTTCGTCACGGAATTACTTGAAAAATGCGGACAGTTTCGAGCCTTATTTTTTTGTAGAAGGCATGATCCTGAACGATATTTTTAAAACGATATTTTCAGAAAGAGCAGCTCCTCAGCTATCTAAATATGTATAACTGAAATGAAAACAAACAATTTCTTTCGTTCCTTTTTTCTGTTTTTCTTACTCGTGAATCGTAGTTAACTTTGTACTGTTACCATACATTACTTACATGGACAAATTCTAGCCTCCATACTTATTATAAGAATTTTGCAACGTCTGTTTTATATACTTCCGGATGCGTTCTTTCCGATAGGCAGACTAGTTTCATTTAGTTTTTACTTCGAACTTTCCCTCGAGGAGATGACTGTTAGCTGGCCAGGCCGATTATCAGAAGTGACTTTGAAGCAAAACTCTCGAAAATAGTGCAAAAGGAGACATGCTCAGTAAAAGTCGATTTTCTCAGTGAAGAAAAAGAATTTCGAAAAAAGCTCTTTATTAGTCTGAATCCTGGCCTCTGGCGAATCCAACCATGTAAAAGTTTTGGCACTAGCTCCTTTGGGAAAGCGGGAATTAAAGTTTGATGCACGCTTTCAACACGTACCGGTTTTAGATATCGAGAAAATATATTTTCGGTCCCAGAAGTCTGAAAGTTACTTTTCTAGATTCAGTTTTCAGCTTGAATCTGAAACATTTAACCTTATTTCTCTATTTCTTTTTTTATTTCTCTATTTCTTTTGTTGTCTCTTTTACGTCTGTTCACTCTCTTGTTGATTATTTCTGTTTTCATTCTTGAAGAATTTAGTTCATCATTCAACATTTTGTCGCCAAGTAAGAATGTTATAATGAGCAATAGCTCGGCTATGTTCTTACTTGTATTATTATTTTTAATAAAGTTTATATAAAAAAAAAAAAATTTAACCTCAAAACTGGAAAACGAAATCCGAAAAACCTAGGGTCACGTTTTTGGAAACGCAGATTTTTAAGGTTTTAGACATGCTCCAAGGACTTTGAGGATATCTCAGCGAGGAAACTACATTCAAAGAGCTTCCGAACTGTGTTCAAAAATTTTCTGTCGCTTTTCGTCTTTCCAGAATGAGCGAATTTTTGCTATGCCCTAAAAACTAAGTTGTAAAAAAAGAAAATCTAGTATTTTCCGACACATGTAAGTCACGGGCTTGGCAAAATCAAAAAGCAAGGAAGGTCTCTTGTGAATAAACTTACAGAAAGCAATAAAAAATGTTCCCCCGGCCAGACAGAAAATATTTTTTTCTAGAGCAGAAAAGTGTGTGACCCCTTCCACGCCATCATGCATCCCACTCAGTGACTGTATTTCTTATGTAAATTTTTGTAGTACATTACTAAAACGTTTTTACAGCATAAGATTGTAGAACAGACAATCCTCTACACAATAAACGAGCACTCACAATTCAAGCGTACGTAGAAGAGCGAGGCTGCGGAGCTAAGGGAAATAGGATACACGGCATAACGGTCGGAAATTATTTAGAGAATTATTAGAGTTTACCTAAAAAGGATTTCGGAAAAAACACAATTTTTCACAAAGTAGCATCTGCTAAAATTAAAAGTTTGATCAGTTTTTGCAATGCAATCCTTTTATGTCTGAGTTTTGAAAAGAAGTTGTTTTATTTTATTGCTGAGAGAGAGGAACTTGTTTTTTACAAACAGAAAGCCTGAAATTACGTTCATGCGTTTGTGATGTAATTTTCCGCGGCTAAATTTCTACTTATATGAATGCGGTTGCGTTAATTCGCCCGTGTGCTCTCGGGGATGGTAGCGAGTAGACAATACAGCATTCTCACCTTCACTGCAAATCGTATGATGTAATTAGAAAGGGGTTTTTTGAACGTCTAGATTCTACTAACTGAACCGTCGAACTTCTCATGTTAAACTGTCGGACTAGCAACAGAGACACATCTCAGTTGATAATAGATTGTGTGAGTAACTGTATGGAGAAAAGCAAAAGATGGTAGAGAGTATGCACATTCCGTGAAGTGCCAGTCCTCTACCTGCCATTATTTGAAGTCGGCTTAATTTTCAACTAAAAGCTCTAAGATTGGATCTTTTCATGTTTTGAGGATCATGAAGATAAACACAGATTATTGACCATTGTATACTCATGGGAATGTTTGTTTTCAGCTGTAGGCGAGCAAAAGCCGCTCAAAATCAAACTGAATTGTTTGAAATTAGATAATATGAATCTGTTATTTTTATTCCAAAGTTAAACAATCGAAAACTCATTCGGACGGCAAAAGAATGTTGCAGCTGAACTCACTCTCATGATGCTGCTTCCCCATTTCGATACAGTCCTCATGAAAAATATCAATGTTTACATAGATGAGCGACAAAATATCTAAATCTGATAGGTTCTGAAGATAAACAAACATAGCTTTTTAAAAAGAAATCGATTTTTTACAAAATCAGAACTTTATATCTGTTACAGAATCGGCCGGTTTCTTACCGGTTGAGCTACGCATTCAACCCGCCGGTCCGATTGGAAAAAACTCAACCGGTTCCAACTCTAACACATGCATTGCATTATTTAGTAAATGTAAAGGGATACAATATAATGGCGAATAGCTTTGCATGCCTTTTACCATGTCCAACACGTGTGAAGGCAATAAATTTTTTAACTGTTTTTCATTCATTAAAACTTTCGAAGGCATTCGCTTACATTACGTTTTTCTCATGAGAAGTAATCAATTTGTTGCTTTATGATTTCCCTAGTTGATGATCACTAAGATTCTAGTGACACTGGTAACTCATTAAGATTCTAGTGAGACTAATGATTCACCAGACCCATGGTCTATAGCCTCTGCAAATTTCGGTTCTCTAAGTCTTCGAAGACTATAAGAACAGGAACTTTGAACTAAACTTTTATGTTAATTTTAGTAACGAATAGTGCGCACGACATGTGGAATGTTTGCAAAAAACTCTGTTTTGGCACATTAACAAACAGTTTAAGATATTTAAATCAGGGCAAGACCTTAACAACTACACAATTTCATTTTTTATGATGCGTTTAATTACCGACAGTGAGGTGTTTTCTTTTCTCCTACAAATAGCAACATTCCTTGTTTTCTTTTTATGCAATAATTAATGATTATTCGATAACATTCTAAAGTGTTTCATTCTATACTTTACCGTAACTGTATAAAACATGAAAACATAGGGAGCTGTGGTTTTCTCTACTGAATAGCCCAGACCGTGATACATCTTTTTGTGAAGACTATGTTCTAAACTCTCTTTTAAGGTAGACTTTCTAGAAGATCATGCATTTCACTATTTTATAATCACATTTCGTATACAATGAGCTTATCACCATTGGTATACTAAACCCGTCAGACGTTTTAAAACGGGCACAATAAATCGTCACATAATCGAATTAACTATCTGTTCTAGTCACTTTTGCTATTCATAAATAGAATAAAAGAAACTAATCTTATCAAATGTCTACTATGTTTAATATATACAAAACTAAAACATCTCCTTCACTTAATCCATTTCTTTAAACAGTTTCCGTTTAATCACAAGTTCATCGGAACCGGTGCGTGAGTCATGTTCTCTTGAGAATATGACATCTTGACATTCAGCTAATACAATTTCAACAGTTTTATAAACAGTTAAGGATTCAATGTCTCCGCTAATAATAGTGCCTTTGTCATCGTTAAAAATTCCACGAACATGATGACCATTCTCACAATCGAATGTACCGGTTATTGAAACAATTTCACAGGTAGAATTTAATTGTCTATATTCCATTGTGTTTGGTATCCTTAATACACACGCCTTGATACTGCCCAGACACATGATTATGGACACTGACTTCAAATTAGCATCATCCATCATATCATGGATAAATTCAATCACTTCTGTATCGGGTCCGAAACGAACTGGGTAACAACGTAAACTGCTTGCTAACGGTACAACTATACCAAAAAGACAAAGTTCTTTTTATGTAATTAGAAATTAAAAAGCAAAAAGTATTCCTACATTTTGGTTTTCTACTTTTCTTTTTCTTCTCTCGTCGAGCTTGTTTTTGAGCCCGAAACCACTGCACTTTGTCTAACAAAAATGGCATTTCGTATAATCTGAATCAATGAAAACCTAAAATAAATTAGCGAACGCAAATATACTCAAATCACTTTTTTCATCAAATGTCCGTAAAAGCTACTAAAATATCATGGCACGCAAAGAAATTAAAAGATGTTACATAATAAAGGCTCGGACCTTGTAATTTGCCCTTAGTTTTAAAAATTTTAGGAAGGGTCTTGTATTATGTCCCAGGAAAACTCATGTTGTGCCGGAACTTTGAATTTTTGGGAGAAAACTCTCGTTTGGCACGAGCTGGGAGTATAGTGAGGCATTTCTCTGTATATATCACGGTTTTAACCGAAATATTGTTTTGTCAACAATATACCCGTCCTTTTTTTAAAAAACAAATCTAAAAAAAGGAGAAGTCTTCCATTTTTACTTTTACATCATGGGATCGATGGGGGCCTCCTACTATGTGAACCCTTTAATCAAAATTAGATCAGAATGATTGGGATTATATAACTTTTGGTAGACTCATTGACTAATATTTATATTTCTTGTATGTGAATAATATTTCTCTTATTTGATTATCAGTCTGATAATCAAATAAGATTTTACATAACTGAGGTTTTTCACATAACTGATAATATCAGTTATGTAAAAAACCTATGAATTATTCATAATGGGTGCTGAGAATATAGAGCATAATAATTGGTAGTTTGTGAAACCGCGGTGAGGGTTATGTCAAGTGGACTCGGCGCGAAAAAATGGTAGAAAATATACATTACACTATTTTATTTGAATATCAACTGTGGTGAAGTGGCACTTCATTCAATGAACAGTACAGACACGTGCTCTATCGAATCTTACTAACCTCATGTGCAAGAACTGAAATTGTTTGGCCGAGGTCTTTCTTTGACTTTCTCGCCAAATTTAGGTAAGAACTAAATTCAGTTCACTAGAGTGGAATAACTTTGTGGGGAATGTCTCATGCTTATATAATGTACATCGGGTTCGTGTAAAGAGATGGTTAGTGGTGATAATGACATATGGAGTTATTGTATCTTGTTACTTCTTAATAGTACACTTCAGCGAAGTCGGTTTACATTGTCAACGTCTAATGTGAGTTATTGCCCAAATACAGGATAAACTGATTTCATAGGAAACCTAATGGAGTTATGTACATAATATGGCTTTGAACGAAAACTTGGGACTTGTTCAATTGCCTCTTATGTAAAACATGAGGATATACTTACATTTGTTTGTCTATTATCTAAGTAGCAAACATTACTTAGGGGATTTTGTAAAGTAAAAATATACCTGTGTGATATTATAATAAAGTAAATATGAAGAAGAAAAAATAAACTGCTATTAATACTATTGTTAATACACTACATAAAAAAGAGTATGTTTAACTATTATTACCTTCTCATCATACGGTTTATAAAAATCATATTATCTATGTGCAAATGTACCATTAGTGCGCTACAATTTGTGTAAGTGTCATGTATGTTAGGCTTGAGTTGTTTCTTCAAATTAGTACATGAAAACTAGATAATGAATGAATCGACTCATACTTTATGATGAAATAAATACACTGACACATAGTTTCCGTTTATATAATTCAGATATTTCGAAATTCTGAGCTAATGTTTATAGCATACAGAGTTTGGACTTTCAGCCTGTAAAAACTGCATCGCTTGACACTAAGACACTAATATTTTTTAATAGCATAGAATGGAATCAAATTATGAAAACAACGATAAATATCTCCATTAATATTCAATTAAAGCCTCACTATCTGTTTCAAAATACAATGCACCGACATTGTACCGGAGTTGGAGACTTGTTCGGCTTGAACACAAACCATCACTTGTATCAAATTACAGAAATACAGTAATATTCTGGCGAACACTGACTGTGCAAGGCTCGGCTATATCCTTTCTATTTTAGAAACTCAGGCTGAAAACAAATTCAGAATAAGACAGAAGTAATCGCAGTAAATTCTTCATTTATTCCTAGATAGATTTGCTAAGAAGTACGTTTACGGGAAATAAAACTGGAAAAGATCATCGCTTTCACTTCGTTTTATCGCTGTTTTTTGGATCGTAAACAATGAAAAGACAAGCTCTACTTGGTCAAAATAGGAGTTTATGAATACTCGAAATAATGAAATTGGTTGACAATCAGCATTTTTATCTGCAGTGATATACTTACAAGAGGAAAAGGTGGATCGGGGATCCATGCGAAACGAAGTAAAGTAGGAGCCACAGAAGTCAGTTTCGTCTTATCTTTTAAAATCAAACTCTTGTAGTACAGTTTAACCTATTATTGTGTAAAGGAGTGGACAGAATAGAGGGCCCGAGTCTTATATTGCATCCTAAGGCTCACAAATTCTAGAAGGGTCTTCTATAGCGTCCCTAAAAAAACCTTCTCCAACTTTTGTTCTAAACCGTGGTGTCCCTCAAGGTTCGATTTTAGGACCACTTTTGTTTTTAATATTCGACGATATTGTGATCATAAACACAACGACGATACATCGATATATCATACTTCGGACAATATTTTTATAAATGAAAATATATGTTAAATCGAGACTTGAAAGACGTTTTAGAGTGGACTGAATTTTGGCAGTTATCCTTGAGTTTAAAAAAGTGTGTCGCTATGTTTTTCGCCAAAGTTTCTGCACCTCCTCAGCTGTTACTGAATGGAAATGTTATCCACTATGTCGATCGGCATAAACATTTGGGCTTGCACCTCACACCAAGGCTAGACTGGTCTTTGCATGTATACAAGGTTACAAAAAAAATGTAAATATACAGTGTATCTAATAAGCTATTTCAAAAATACTCTAAGTACGACTACACTCGACCAGATCTACAATCGCATATTTTGCTAGTGTTAAGTTATGCAGAGGTAATCTATGCTTGTGCGAAAGAGGTTCAGACTGCAAATACCCTTTTGCCCAATGTATTAGCTTATTTAAAACCAATTGCAAAATTACTGTACGATGCCGCACTAACTGTTAGTGGTGCTTTGCGTCTCATTTCGTGAGATAAAGTCTTCAGCATACTAGGATGGCTATCACTTGAACATCTATTTACGACGCACAAAATTTTATTATTATTCAAAATATTTAGAGATCTCCCTCCACTTTTTCTAGCTGATAGAATACTAAGATCAGTAGCAATAACAACTACGTCCTTGCGATCTGCTTCTAACAAACGCTTGAACACATACCGCACCCATAAAGTTAAGCTCGAAACTACATGTCTTCCATGGACAATTAAGCAATGGAATGCCTTACTTACCGCTGTTACTACAATTTAAGCTTTAAGAAAACGATTTTCTGCAATAAACGATTATTTTTTTTCTTGCTTTAAATGGCCGAGATTCAAAAACATTGAAAGAAAATATGACGTGATTCTTACTCAAATGCACATAAATTTTTCTCGCTTGGATGATTATCTATATAAAAAGAATTTAGTTAGTAGCTCTCAGTGGGCTGGAAGGCTGAAACGGTATAGCATTTCTTCTTGGAGTGTCAGTATTACCAGCAAATACGAACTATCTTTGAAAATGACTTGATTGCTCTAGTAAGCAATATCCTTACTCTTAAACATTTCCTTTCTAAAACCTGTAACATCTTTACACGTAACAGAAATGAATGAATTATATAATGTCGTAATTACATTTATTTGCGACACACAAAGGTTCTAATCTCATGATATCCTTTTCTACTCTTGATTCATCAGTTAGTCTCTTTTGTTTTTCTTCTTATTGCTGTCTTTCTCTTATTTATGTTGTCGTCGTGTATCGTTTCTATATATGTATTCTTGTGCTGTCAGTCAATTTATGTTAAGATGTAATGGGTTCGCCTCCTTCTAATCATAATTGTACTTATTTTTTCAACATTTCTTCTATTAAATTAAGTTTATAATAACTTATGAGTATAACTCATATCAGATTTATAAAAAATACATTTTATAGCATTAAATCATGATGGTACAAAGCAGAAATACATTTCCTCATTATTTTTATTCTACATAAAATGAAAAAATATATTTATCTTTTAGCCAATCATCTAAACATAATTGTTTTTGTTCATTTTTTCTTACAATTGGTTTAACATTTCCAGATTCGTCTTTTTCTTTATATTTCTCTTGCGGTATAGATATGTCCGACTCTTTCGGATCATATTTATACCAAGGAATATTCTTTGGCCTTACCGTAGAGTCATTCTCCCAGGAACAAGCTAGAAAGTGAAATGCTTCGGAAAAATTAACGGGATTTTAATGTACGAGCTCATGCTGCTGCAGTAAGTTTTGTATATAAAACACGTTCTTTTGATGCCGACAGATCTAATTTTGATTTAGAGCCGTTCGTAGATGCTACTACCAGGCATTGTAATCGATGTGATTGAATTTGCGGCAGTCGGAGCAAACGGAAACGGAGAAAGTTGCGCGGCGAACGAATCAAAAGAGACTTGTTTTTTCTGCACATTCAAGGTATATGAAGTCTACTAACAAATTTTTATTTCTATTGGCGGTTCATATTATTTATTTATTTATTTCGGACATCTTTGTATATTATTATTTATTCAATTTATCAGCTTGTTAAATCTCGAAAACTATATATTGATTATACTGCTCGTGAACAATTATTTAGATACTTCGGTAATATATTACTTTTTGATTGAAACATACTAAGAGTTAGTCTAATAGATAAACATCACTCTAACATAAACATCAATTAATGATCTTAAATGGAATAATTATTGTTATATCTAACACAAAGCTTGATGAAAAAACGACCGTATATATTTCATCAGTATCTCAACAAATCTCTGTTTGAATTAATAACTATATAAATACGTAAAGTAGAATCAAATGGAATATATGTCAATCAAACATGGTTTCTATTAATCCGCTGGTCAACAAATAACAATGGAAACGAAAATTATCACGCTTGGTTGCACGACAGATTAATGATTCGAGCTGCGACAAATAGCGATTTTCTTTTCTTTTCTTATTAGATAACTAGTAATAAGCAGATATCTTTTTTCACATAAGATATCCCACGTGCGGACATTTTTTCGGCTTCATCGAGTCGATAGAAAAGAAAGACATGAATGTGCGAAAAGAGATATCCCATTATTTGCTAGTTCTCTATTCACGTTATATAGTGTTTGCTCACATTACAATGTGCGTTATATACAACATATATATTAAGACTGTTGTCTGTGATGTCACGCTTTCTTCGTTCTTTTTCCTTCATATCGGTCTCACAGCATATAACGCGTACTTCAGAAGAAATAAATCAGCTTCTTATCGGATTTTAATTACCATTATTAACGCAAAATCTGTAGAACGACTTATCTGTTATAATGACAAATGACAGAGTTTCATGATGTACAAAACGGTTCATTGGCGTACTCATGAAGTTTCATATGACTTTTGAAATCAAAATATTGCTCCAAGGGAGTAGTATAGTAGCAACACTTCTGAATAGAATTACGTCTATCATAAGTTATGAGTCTTTAACCTCAATATTTTAGAAACATAAGAAAAGCCTATCATATTCGTCATTATGAAATAACAAAAACATAACAGAAGCTAACAAAAAATAAAACAAAATTCACTGGACTCGATCAGGCTTCACACATTTGCGAGGAACAGAATGAAGCAGAAAAATTTTCTTCTTATTTCTGTGCACATTTTTATACCACACAACCAGAAAATGTTTTAATGAGGTTTGTTGTTTCTTCGGTTTCTACCCACTCAGAACCGCATACTCATTTTGCACAGTAAAAAATATTGTGTTGCAGCTTCTGTGAGAAAATTGTTGTCGCAAAAGAATGTGTCGCATGACTGTGTCACCGTTACTAAAAACTTTTATACACAGTTCTTCAGGTCATTTCAGGATCTGCTCTGTTAACACAGCTCTGTTATAAATTTTAAGTTATACTATTTTCAGTTGTCCTCATTAGGAATTTTCTTCTCTTTTTTTCAATTTTGATACGCTATAGATGGCGCTAATACGTGAAAGATAAGAAAATTGTCGGGCCTTTTAAGGTTTCTGCAGCAAAAACGATTTATTTTTGCTCCCAACATGGTTTTGATTTTTCGCCAAATGAATATCAGAAAGTTATTTTGTTAAGGGGTAACGAGCAAACACTGGTTAACGAACTTGTTGATGAGATAATAAAAAATCTTTTCTCCCAAGCAAAAGCCTACCATGAACATGGGGTTGATTCTATGGCCAACTTATGTCATGAAGAAGAAATTAAATTAAATAAATTACTCGAAGATTATATGAATAATCATTGATAGTCACTAGATAGAAAGAAGATGACCAATAGTGCATTTTATATTGTACTGCAATTATTTCTAACTCAAACTGTTTCCACATTGTTATTTACCAAGGTATTATTCGTAACTGTATTTACCTCGTTCTATATGAATGTGTATTTTTGCAGCATTTATATTCCAACAGTTTTCTCCTCAAGTTTCTTTCTGTATTTGCTGTAGTGATTATTGTTAATTTCTAAATACATAATCAATTTGCAGCATATTTGTTTCACCTTAGTCATGGCTTTATACGAATTTTGCTTTGTTATTGGAAATAATAACAAATTGAGTACTTTTGGATGTTGCAGATGCTATGGTGGTGATCGACGGTTTTGAACTTTTAGGATGTGTTATCTAGCATTTAACATTCATTGCCGTTCCTCAACTTGAACTTCTTGTATGGTGACTCACTCTCATAATGCCTCTCCCTGCCCCTCCAGCTAGTCTGACTTTTTCTAGAAGAAAGTCAAGAGAGTCTAAATTGCCGTTTACCACCATAACATCTACAACATCCAAAATTAGCACCATCACACCTTCCTCATTTCTACTACCTAGCAACAAAAACAACCGAAAATATGCAAGTATCACGAAAGAAAAGCCACTTATGCACAAAACTTGTCGTTTGAGAATAAAATCATCTTCTAATAAAAATACGCATAAATATTAGGAGTGCATCGTTTTCTTTTTCGTATTTTTCAAAAATTCATAATAAATGGTTTGTATTTTCGTAAAAACGAGTTGCGGCATTTTTTA
>CAJNOQ010004340.1:0-17733 GCA_905250885.1 Didymodactylos carnosus | reverse complement strand
TGTATATAACTCTGTTAAATGTTCCATTTTAGTCAGCCTGAAGATGATGTTAGAAAGACATCGAAAGCTCGCTAACGAATAAAAGTTTTTGTTCAAAATGATTTTCATAGCAGTGTTATATTTCTTAAAATCCACATAAGATGCACGTAAAGCAAACTTTGAGTGAAATTTTTTCGACTTTGAGATACATATCCTGATTTATCGTTTGACGGTGATCACGAATATCACCTTCCAAGCCTCAGAAAACATTTCCTCGTCGAGAACACCTTAAAATACTGAAATTTGATTCTGAACATAATTCCCAATCTTCTCGATCAGAACTAATTGATGAAATCATTATTCACGGAAACGAATAGATCTAAAGATCCGAAATGCAAATATCAAAAAAGTTCCAGTATATACAAAGGGCGAACAAATATCCAAATAACCTAAAAATGATCCGAACACAGATGTTACCGATACAGACAAAGAAAAATTTTGGTTTTAATTTCAGTTTCCAGACCCCAGAAAATAAGGACACAGGCAGAATCGTAGTTGAACTATTCCATTTCCGAATCCTGTCGTTTGAAACTGGGACTATTCTAAGAAGAAAGATAGCAAAATACGTGATCAATGAGACGGAAAAAATTGTCTTACTGCAAAAACATCTGATGGTCATTTCGACCGTAAAAATGACACGTAAAGCGACAAGTGGTTTTAAAAACGTGTTTCAGACAGACACACAGACACAAATGAATTATTTACCGTTGCTAGACCCTATCTTTTCAGTCTAGGAAATAATTGATTATTAATAGTAAAATCGCTCGTAATCGATTATAATGAGCACTTTAATCGAAAATAATCTGAGTAATCCGGTTAAATGTGCCATTTTGCGATTATTTTCGTGATAATCGATTTTAATCGGGTTTTTTACTTTTTAATCCAAATCTTTTACATGGGCATACGTGGACTTTTGACCATTTTCTCCTATTTATCTATTTTCTGTTTCCAATCTGTTGCTTATTCTGGTGTATTTTTCGTGAAAATATCAACTTTTTCGGTAGCTTCTTGACAGAGTTTTACTCCACAGATATAACTCCTACAAGGTCTCATAACGAGAACTAAGCAGTTGATCACTCAGCAAAATCACTTCTTCCTATCACCACCAAAACGAACTAATTAGATTTCAAACATCAAAAGCGGAAGACACATCAAGACGGCACAGGCTGTTATTGAAGTACCAATATAACTGAATACAGCAATATTCTGTCTTCTTGGAATCGAATTCTACTCAGAATAAAACTGTAATATCGGAATCGTATTGAGCACGAAAAATGGATTCTTTCTATTCATATCTCAGAAAGTTCCAGCTAGTTTTTTTCGTCGCAATATTCAGCCTGGATACCCTCATCCTCAACAAAAAATAAATTCAATATAACTTCGTTTTATTTATCTGTCCGTTCTTTTCGCTTTTCCTAGCTTCTTAAATGTTCAGACCTCCGTTTGTGATAATCAAACTAACAGTCGATTGACTTTATTTTTTGCTTTGTGTCTCCCAGCGGATTTAGACTGAATTTTCGACGAAAAAAACTAGCAAAAAATTTCTGAGACATTGATCTATTGTTGTATTTCTGATCGACGAAAATCGATTCGTTCACACCAAGGAATCCGAATGATGATCAACTCTTCTGAAGAGAAAATATTAGTCAAAAATGAATGGGTTACAGAGAGAAAATATTTCACTTCGTAACAATATGGATTGAGGTGATCGATACTCGGACAAGTAATGCTACATTTAAAACCCTTTTTGTGTTGAGACACTATATCGATAAATCCTAATATTTCGATTCAACTCTCTTGTTGATTGGAATTCAGTGTTTAACTCAAATCAGCGATGAAAGGTATTTGCTAATGCCTTCTTCATTATTAGACATCTCTGAATTGACAATAAATTGAAAAGTATATTACAAGAACCGAATGTTCCAATCCGACGACGAAAAGTTTTCAAAATATTTTTAGGCACCTTTCTAACTATGGATAAACCGTTGTAATTTGATAATCTATATGTATAAAGAAGAAAGTTTGTTTGTTTGTTTCTTTGTCTGTTCTTTATGCATTTGGTCCCTGTAAGAGCTGGCGTCAACAAATTTTCCATGGCATACCCTTAGGTCCAGAGGAAGGTTGAGACGGGCTTGAGACGCGACCGAGGGGGTGGAGGAGGTCGCTCCTACCCCCGCTTTCAAAAAACTGAAGAAAAGTTTTTTATTTTTCGAAAGTGTTAGAGAATTTTTTCAGACTTTTGGACCATCCTCCTTTTACTTTTATTTCTTTGTACTGCCCCTGGGTCAAAAGCTACTTTTTGATCGAAAGTGTCTACGTCCGGGGTGTTCAGTGACCTCATTATTGAAGCATCATAGTATGTGTTCCATCCAAAAAGTCCCAACATGAAATTGTTTTGTCAATAAGTCGACAACGAAAGAAGATAAATATCTGATGTTTCCACTATTGCACACAGACTTCCATTATCAGTATTTCAAGGCTATTCATAGGAAATTTCCGCTTACGAATATTGGATATAAAAAGCTGATGTTTTTCTGTGTGTGTATGTGGTTGTTAGTTAACGAATAAACTGCTCTCTTAAAAAAGAGGCTCCATACTAAACCATTAAGGTTTCGTGTATTTTTTCGAAACTTTTAATGGTTTTGTAGTGAAATTTCGAAATTCAAAGGGTTTGTTAGACGGTACGAAACCTCAAAACAAAATATTTTTCTACAAGGTTTTGTAAAGAGTATACGAAACTGGCGAAGTGGTTTCGTAGCATTAAAGGTTTAGTAGAAATTTCACAAAACCTTACGAGTTTCGTATCGCATTAAACACTTCTTCGATGAAAGAAGAATATGTTGAAAAACCAATAAACAATTAGCAGCAGATATTTATTAGTCTTAAGATGGTTATCGAAAAGACGTTGTCTATTTGAAACACGCGATTTATGTGAATACCATTAGATGGAGCTGTTTTTTCTCTGCTGTGATTAGACTAATACTGAAACCAATAAATGACAGAATGTGAAAGATGACTATTTTATTTTTTTGCTTTTTGCATGAACTATAGCCTACTTCATCGGGGAAAGTTAAATCTACTGTCTTCCCATATCATTCCTTCCTCGGTTAGTTAAACCAAGTTTAGAAATGTTCACACCTCTAAAAAAGTTCAACAACGGTTAAGGATTGAGGAACATCTTCTTTGTGAAAGCCATGTGTCTTTTTTGCATAGCTGAGTGTACTTATTTTATTATGTTTAACAAACATAATAAAGCACTTGAGGCAAGCAACTTGAAGTATTAATAATACTTCAAGTTTTATCATTTGCTGATCTTTCATAATTCACTCATCACATGTGAATAAGAATTTAGTATGATGGGCTACTTGATGTCTGGTTGGCTGGCTCTATCAACTGAGAGTATTGGGTTATAGAAATTCGGTTAAATAGCTAAGCTGGCAAGTTTCCAAACTGAATTATTAGATTAGTATAACAAACTGAGTGTAGAAAAAAGAAATAGAGTTGCTTCTTTTTTATTTACAACTGATCTAAATCTGATGCACAACCGAGCACAATGACTCCGAGTGTGTAACGAAATAAGACCTATTCTTCCACTAGCTAATCACTTCCACTCTCTTCCAACCATAATTCATCTCTCTCTCATTGTGTGTCGTATTCATTCACTCTCTTTTTGTATGTATTTAATGTCGCTCTCTGCAGTTAATATCAATATCGGACTTCAGACGTTCTGTACCATTATTGTAAGCATATACTAGCATTTATTCGAAGCTCGTTTTTTTCCCTGCTTTTGTACCACGCAGAGCTGGACAGATCAGGATTTTTGCAAGTCTCAGTTAACGAAAAGATTCTTCAAGTCAGCCAAGTCTGAATTGACTTGGAATAGAGGCGTTTTTGTCTTAACTTGCCCAGCTCTGCATGGAAAATGACTCTACTTAGATCTTTAATATCATTTCTCTGTATTAAAAGAATGCACTTTTAAAATGACTTAAGAGACAGACAAAATTAGTAGTCAGTCAGAAGACTGGTAAAACCTTTTCCCACGTCAAGTCTGACTTGACTTGTCCAGCTCCGGTACCACGTTCATTGAAGCCTACGAAATTACACGTATCAATTTTGTATAAATAATTCCAATTAAATATTGATTTTTCTGCATAGATTGTAGAGATTAAATGGAAAAATCTGTCTGTAATATACTTGCAGTTACTATCGATATACAGTCCGCAAGGGAGAGCTTTCAAAACTACATAAAATCGGCTAGCTAAGCACCATAATTACAGAAGGTCTGATCGAGGAAATTGAGAGGTAGCCGAAATATGATCATCAAGTTTGTACGAAACCTCTTTTGTTAGGGTTTAATACGAAACCTTTTTTGTCAATAAAAAAATAGAGATTTCGTAGCTGAACGCCGGAACCTAAGTTCGTACGAAACTTAAAAGGGTATAGAAATGGTTGCAATTCTCTATACCCTTTCAAGTTTTGTAATAAATCATTTTTTTTAGAGAGTGGTTAGATTGACATCAAGAGCAAATTTCTAAGGTAATTTTGTTAACCCTTCCGGGACCGGTGGCCCTTTAAGACGTCATTAAAACGTCAAAAATCGGAATAAGTCGTGTTTTCCAAAACTTTCTTTTGAAGAAACATCCCTCAAAATTCGATCATAATCAAATTTCAAATACATCATCTTGTGCAGTTTTTGACGCTCTATCTTTTGATGTATAATACATTTGCATAATATTTAGTTCTGAGTTAGAAATCTAAGTTTTTCCGAAAATTTCGGTCCTTCTCAGTAAAAGAGGGTTTTGAGTACGAAGACAGAATCGAAAGTCAAAAATGTTTTTGTCAGTGGATAGCTCTTGAAATTCTCTATCGAGACATTGCCATTTCAATTTTTTTGTCGAAAATCTCTTGGGTAGGAAAAACGAAATACTGAAGATGCGTTTTTTCCGTTTTTTAGGAAAAATACTGTTTTCTACCTAATTCCACCAAAATAAGTTGAAACTTAACGATATTTTCACATATCGTAGAGTTTAGTGACAGCTTTCTTTTGACGAAAGGATGAAGTCTCTGTCTGTCAGGGAAGCCGAGATACTGCAAAAATAAAAAAGACCTTAAACGTTTGAACAGTACTGTATATATAAAAATTAAACCGGTCCCGAAAGCGTTAAAAACACTTTTCTTAAGGAGTATTTCTACGTATCCTACTTACATTAGAAACACTGCGAAATGCCACCAAAACGAAGAGCCCTGGTGGGCAGAAGCTTTAACACCTTAACATATACGAACTCGCGGCGAGTAAGGGTGAAGGTGAAGGAGTGAAAGTGAAGTGGGTGAAGAGGTGCTCCACTCTTATCCTCAATTATGCACGTTTACACTTTAACATATAAGAATCCGCGGCGACGGCGACTTCCGGATAATCGCCCGACAATTTGGAGCGACATATGAAGTATGCGAGCCAGGTTTCATGCCTACCTTCAAGGTTCAGGGTCAAGTTTACCATTGTGTGGGATCCCTGCTACCACTTTCGAATGAAGAGCATCGATTTCTTCAAATTTATTTCATTTGCACGAACTCTTCTTTCATCAAGAGGAAGGTCGAGGGCTATTTCTTTTCTAGAAAGCATGGATCCTTCGCCTAGAAAACGTCCATCTATGTGTCCAACCAATCGGGTTGCAGCATTCAGTAGTATAGGAGAATTATTTAAAAGCACTCTGTGATCAAACGGAAGACATGTCACCAGAGGTTTACGAGGGTGGTTCGAATCCGATGTCCACCTGTCTCGAAATCCTATTAGTTGACCGGAAACCAATAGAAATCGAGTTTTGGGGACAACGAATGTCACTGAATGATCGGAGGAAGCACATTAGGAACCTGAAGTCTATTGAGCTCGGTACCCTAGTCGTCCCTCGATGACCTTACCGTATCAGATATAAACAGACTTTTGGAAGTCATCTGAGGCGGTGATTTCAAATGAGCAATCTGTCAGACTCAAGAGTCTCTAGGTCACCCAGTAGCTCATCGAAATTGACTCCTTATGTTGTTAAAAAAAGTTTCTATCGCGCAAAAATGTTAGTCTGTCCGTCTTTGCAACCACCTAGAATTCAATATGCACTACAAAGTACAGTATACCGTCATAATTCTCGATCAATAAGGATTTTGAACTTGTGATTCTAGACCAATTAGACGTGTCGTTGTGGTATATTTCGATCGAAGTGCATTTTTCTTGCAACGCTGTCGATGAATCGGTCTCCTTGATGGGCTCCCCACTGATAAGCTTTTTATACGTATGAATTCATATAAGTCGACTCAGTTTTCGATGCTGATTTCAAATATTACATTAATTTTAACTCAACCAGTATGTAGAGCACACAAAAAACTCGGAAATTGAGCGAAAAACAGCATTTTTCACGATTTTTTGACATAAAAAGGCTTAAAAACGTTTTTTAACGACTTGAATTTTTTTCATTTTAGGCTGGTTTTGTAGCTTTTTGAGTGCTCTATCCGATGCACGATCCAAATTTCTGGAGCAAACTAACCTTGAGAAGTTATCTCACAAAATATTGGTTTTTGATAGATGACCACATTTCAGTATTTTGATGAAAAGTGCTATCTGAACCCTTGATTTAAGTCTGTCGTATAACCAGTTTTGTAGAGCGTTCAATGCGATATTGAACTAAAGAGTACCAATTTTGACTAAATCACTGAGTAGTCGTCAGGATGGCTCTCATAACCTTTTTGTTATATGATCAATCGAGCTAATATTTTGGGTTTAGTAGTTTCAAGCCATAGACCATCGATTCCACTAATAAAATGAAGTGGTAAAAGTTTTCGGAAGTACGCGCTTACTCGACCCATTAGTGGACCCTCTCTTAATAGAAGCCTCCTCCAAAAATGACGGTGAGGGTGATGGTGCGTTTGTTCTAACGATACACTGGTTGTCGATGAATACTCATTTGCTCATTTGTATTCGTTCGAATAATCAACGGACAGTAAATTCTCGGCAGCGAAATTATATTTTTTCGAGAAAAAAAATCAACGGACAGCAAATCGTGTAAACCACAGGAAATGACCTATGGTGGCATGGTATGTGATGAAAACAGTGGGTGGCAGACTGTACCGCCTCGCCAAATCGAGAACTATCATGATCGCTTGTCCTAGATACCAATGACGGCCGACAAGTCCAAATCCAATTGACATAAGCCTTATGGATAGCTAAGCGGGCTAGCTTGATCACCATCCATCGAATACAAAATTTAACCGATTCATAATGCAGCAAGCACAACGCAGATATACAGATATACAGACATTTACCCAAGCACATCAATGACAGAAGAAAATGTTTTGACATGTACTCGTAAAATAAGAGCTGCTTTTAACTGTTATTGCTTACTGAAGCGAACGACCGCTGTGACACGAGTGCTTCGTTGATTTTTCCAAAGTACAATGCGTTTGTACACAAGTCGGAAGGTAAGTTCGCCCAGTTCGACCGCACTCAATACGCTCAGACCGATCCATCTAGGCGTGTTTAAAGAAAATAGTTTGATAAGTCGCATAAATTTAAAGTTGAAAAGTAAAGTTCACTTACAGGCCTGTTTGTCCGCCGATGGAAGCAAACATATCGATGAGTGGCAGCGTAGCTACTTGTTTGTACTCTGTAACATACTTACTGCCGCATGCAACTTCTATTCTTAAATAGTTTCGATCCATATAGTAGTCGAACCGTTGGGCAAAATCGTTGGGCAGCAGGACGGTAGTCGTATTACTTGCATTTAGTAGTACTGCAGCCAAGATTGCTTTTTCCGTTTCAGACGGAGCCGCTTGTGAACTGAGATCACTCGTAAAATAGGTATATTTACATTGAGAAGTACAATAAGAACACCATGCGGTTTGTAATTGATCACTGGCTGCCAATTGTTGTTTGGCAGTAAACGCACATAAAAATTCATTTGTAATTGGATTGCAAGTTTTGACAGATATGAGATTCCTATCAAGTGTGAGCATCTTTCGTGTGAAGAATGGTATTGGAAGAATGCATGAACATTGTGAAAAGATATAGGCTTGTTCACACAGCTCGTGACACGCCGATTCCGAATAGACAACCGAATCTGACGCGTTATTATCGGCAAATGTTGTCTTATAAAGAGCACGCAAATCACTACTCACGTCGGATGTGCATTGACTATATGGGGATGGCAAAAATGTTTCTGTACTCTTTCGATAAGTTATCAAATAAGATAAGCCAGGCGCAAGAAAGAGACCTTTCTCGATAGACAATGGAAATTCGTCATTATCATGCAACAATACGTTGAGACCGATATTGAAATATTCAACAGGAAAATTAGTTTCGCGTGGGACATAAAATATCATTTGGAGACCTTCTCTCAAAAGAAGAGTATTACCGAGATCGGCTAGCGTAAAGAATGGCGTTGATGTTTGCCAATTGAATGTAAAACAATTGCCGAGGGCCGAGGTGAGAGAACGCGTGAATGAATTGGAACAGTCAATGCCATTGTACACACAACCAAGCAAAATGTCACTCAATTGAAATCCAATTGACCAGAGTTCTTCTGTTTGATTACGATTGAATAAATCGACAACGAGCGGTATAGCAAGCGGATTGAGTAAGTTCTGATTGAATGTTATATTGGACAATAATTGCCGATATAAGAATGCTACAAGTGATGCATTCATCGTATCGAGTCGATACGGATTCGCGTTGCAAATGGTAACGGCAGGAAAGGGCATTTTACGATCGAGACGAATTTCAACGCTTGTCTGTGTAGCGTAGGTAAAGTATTGACGAACCGATGATACGACAAAATAGAGCATGAGGCTGGAAGCGATTGTGAATATGCCGACCCAGAAGAAACGATTACAGGTAGAATAGGCACGACCAACACCTCGTAACCCATGTGTTGAGGTTGAAAGAAGATAATCGATAATAATCGACCGACGACGTTGTTCAACGAATGGTTTGGGCTTTATTTCACCTACGATACTCTCCATCATTGCCATATACACATTGAAATGAAAAGATCGTGCTTCTTACTGACGTAGTCATCTTTTCATTACTTATGCATTGTATTTTTTTGTCATTACTCTTCCGTCTTCTCATTCAAATCACCGAGATTGAAAGAAAACGTATTGTTTTCCGAGAAAAATCAAACACGTCGTTGTTTGCCCATTGTATTTACAAAGAAGAAATTGCGCATCTTGCTTGTTGAAGCGCACACACATGGAACAAACCATAACATGTAAGACAAGGAAAGAGTTTAAAGACTAACTTTTGAATGATCACAGGTTCCGATGAAGAATAGAGAAGTGTGTTTGATTTGGTTTTTTTTGTTCATGGGGGCACTACAAAAACTTTTTGCCCCAGCCCTTTAGACAACAGCCAAATGATTTCACTTAATACTTAATATTAAGTTTTTCTGTTGATAGCTAATTCATTAATGTTAAGTGATAAAGTGATTTACATGAAGAAAATACTATGGTATGTCTATTTTTTATCAGGCAACATGATTTGTCTCACTAAGGAAAGGGTCTTTTAAGGAAATAACAATTTTTTATAATGCTGAAAATAACTGAAGGTGATCGTGGTCAGGGAATCTGAACCTGAAGTCCGATTTCCAAAATTTTCAGCTTGATTTTTCTCACCAAGAAAAAACTTTTTTGAGAAAAGTATAATGTTATATCACGTTTCAACCTCCGGAAGCGGGATAAGTTCAATAACGTGATGAAAAGTCGGTATCTTCGTTAGAAACCCTCTCTTGACGAAAAAAATCACGTTCAAAATTTCGAGAAAGCGATCGTTAATTTGAATTCCTCGGTCTCGGAAACCTTCGGTGAAGGTTTGTAAAAAACGGTTGATTCCTTGTAATGCTCTTTGTTTCGAGAAAAAAGTAGGATATAACTGTACCAATCTCATCAATACCAATACATGTCAATATTAACTCCTGTCAATACCAATACCACTGAATACTAGTATAATTCTGTGTTAAGTCCTCAATACTGTATGAGTTTTGTGACATATCTGGTGCTGAACAAAAACGAATCAAACTTAATTGTTAAATTGTTATTCAAGTATGATTAATGCTATTTAAAATTCGTTTGTATCCAATCCCTCTAATAGCGAACCATTCTGCCTTATCAATACCACCAGATAGCTCTGAAAACTTCAAGCGATCACGTCTAGATAGTCTTTAATAGATAGTGTCAGCGTCATCGAGAGTCAACCTGATGCTATTTTCAATAATGATTTTGCATTCATCCGAATTCATTTTAACGTGAAGTGAATCGGTTGTTCGTTTACGCTTGTGTTGTAATTTGATCGATTAGTATGACTTTTCAGCGATTTAATATGATAATTTGATGAAGTCCTGAAATTTCCAGTCATGATGAGCACTCAATCGAAAGATAGTTTCACCAAGCAGGTGAGTTCCAAGAAGTTTAACATTGCGGTAGACCGTACTCTCTAAAAAAAAAGGTTCCTAACGAAACCCTTTTCTGCTCAAGGTGTCGAATTCGTTTCAAATATAGAAACCTTTTGGTCTACGAAACCTAAAATGGTTTGGCTAAAACCTATTAAACCCTAAATCGTTCTGTAATGACCTACGAAACCTTAAATAGTTTCGCCAATTTATGCAAAACCTGAACGTGGTTTCGTAAGGTTCCGTACGAAACTCATTACTTTTTGCAGTTTTGTACGAAACCACGTTCAGGTTTC
Source organism: Didymodactylos carnosus (assembly GCA_905250885.1). Lineage (NCBI taxonomy): Eukaryota > Metazoa > Rotifera > Eurotatoria > Philodinida > Philodinidae > Didymodactylos > Didymodactylos carnosus. The sequence goes on along the minus strand of CAJNOQ010004340.1, from coordinate 6,971 downwards.
GCATAAATTGGCGAAACTATTTAAGGTTTCGTAGGTCATTACAGAACAATTTAGGATTTAATAGGTTTTAGCCAAACCATTTTAGGTTTCGTAGACCAAACGGTTTTTATATTTGAAACGAATTCGAAACCTCAAGCAGAAAACGGTTTCGTTAGGAACCATTTTTTTTAGAGAGTATAAGTGATCTTTGCAGATTGGGTTACTTAAATATCAAATGATCTCCTTACTGACACCCGCAAGGGTTGTCAATATCAATTTTCATCTATCTAATTTTAAGCTTTTTTACTCAACAATATTATACAACAAACATGACAGAAACTCTGGAAAAACAAATGATTGATAAAATACTAAACCGCCTTAATCCAGTACGATGGTGGATGCAATGAACAAGTACAAAGATGGGTCAGAGATATCGAGTCACTGAAACGGTGGGGACTTTTAAACAGCAGATCTCCATACAATAACTTCATCGCATTTGAGAAATACAACATTGCCGTTACGCATCACTTGCGTACAAGTGATTTAGCACATCTATTACATCTAAGAAAATTTCGTTATTCAACTTTTTCCTACTATTATGATTTGTTTTCGTATCTAAGGCATTCTCGTTGTATTGTACACGTCAAATTCGATGAAAATATTCTTGTATAGACTATTTTTGATATTGAATCCGAGTATTATATTTAGAGAATCTATTTCTGCTTTGTTAAGATATGAAATTCGGATGTAAGTCTAGCATTGCTCATTTTATATACAGATTTTTGAAAAGTCTTCACTCTTTATCACTTTGTCTATATGTGTTTTATTCTGATCTTCGGATGTTCTATTACTTTATGTATAAAATAGGTGACGAAGTTTTTTGAATAAGTTTTGTGATTTCTCCATTGTAATATACTTCTTACATGTCAAAAACGGTAAAATTTGTATATAAAATTTGATCGTCATTGACGATTCAACAAACAAAAGTCCATTTGTTTATTAAACTGTCATTTAATAAATGAACAACTTTTGTTTTTTCGTCGAAATCTTCATTCAGCTTATGGTTAAGAAAGATAATATCCAATATGAGCTTACTCAATATCCTGACAAAGTAAATTACATCACATAAAGAGTGCCTCTTTCGAGTATTACTCCTGACGGGAGAAAGCTAAAATTACACAAAGTAAACTAACAAAGAATTCAAAGACGATAGAATATCTGTGCGGCTCAGGAATTCCAAAATACTACTTTAATCGAGACTATAGTTTGTACGTGCTATAGAATAAATCTTCTAGATATAAGATGAAGTAGTTATATTCTTCTCTTCTCTTCTGTCTGTTATATATATCTATAGGCAGAAAAGGAAGCGTAAGAAAGGGGAGAATCTTATTTGCAATAGTACAACGAGTAACTGTATTTTATATCGGAAACAATTTAAGATTATGTGGTCCTAATATATGTATTAGTACGATACTCCTGTACTAAATAAAAAACATCAATAATAATTGCAGTTTATAATCGTGCACTGACAGGCATTCGTAATAAAACGCGATTGAGCAGAAAAGAACAATAATATGCAAATCATTTTTTGCACGCAAAGTGCGGAGCCACAAACGTACATGCATTTAACGTTTTTCCTCTCAGGCTAGCGACTTGACATCTAAACATCAGGCCGTTCTGTTCAGACTTTTCCATCTGTTCAAGGTGCTGATTTAACGACGTTGCCTACTACGAAAAGGAGTTAACAATGTACTTTTTGTGCCCCGCGAGAGCGTACAAATGATTTCTATACAAGTAATTGTAGCGTTTTTTATTATCAGTCTTCCTTTTGTCTCTCGGATTTAATAAAATTTTATATCTGCTCTATTTTGAACAAGTATACTGAACTGAAGTAACAGCGGTGCTTGATACAAGCTTAGATGGATATTCTTTTCCTCTTTCTGTTCGTTCACACGATAAAATACGAAAAGGGAAAATGGAAAGAAAAACATATATATTCAGAACGAAAAAAAAAAGAGAGGAAGCAATAAAAGGCGTTAATTTTCACGTAAAACCAATTTTTCATCTATGCTTCGAGGACTAGAGGCACCAAAAAACAGACGCCGGATTCGGAATCTACGTGCAAAAACCGACCAGAATATGTATACTGTTTCCTTCCAAACCGGACGAAAAATAATTTGCCTGATTTGCTAAGTTAGCGATTTCATAGAAAAATATTGGGACAAGGCACGTTTTCCATTTGCCTATTTTGCGCGATTTGTTGATAATGGGCTCCACATTTCAGAGTTAACTGAAAATCAAATAAAAGAATTAATTGAAGATTCGAATAGTAAAACGACATTCGATCGAGAAAAATAATCAATTACCATTTATCGATGTTTTAAGATGTTCGGATGTTCGGTGTGTCGGTTCTCGTGAAGAACCGGAATCGAGGTTCTCTTCTTTTCGGTTCTTCATCCGGGATTGGAATCGCGCTACCGATTCTGACAATGGAACCAGAACCGCGGTTTCTTAAACGGTTCTTTTTTCTCGGAACCGATACTTTTTGGCTTGCCTTTCTTTTAACAAAACGAAAACAAACTATTGACAATATTTATTGAAGATATATTTGCTTGGCATCATTTAGAAGAATTCTTTCGTTGACTATAAAATGATGCTGAACTCTTACTGCGTGAAAAATTATTTTCCGGTTCTAAGTTGGGAACCGAGAATCGCGGCTTTGTTCTACACAGGTCGAATCGAAATCAAACTGATATATTCTCGAATATACCTCTCTTTGTGCAATACTGTGAACCTATGCTCACAGCTTCTTTCCTTCAGTATTGTGGAATGATGTAGTAACTTTCACAATGTCTTTTTGTTAGTATAAATTTTAATCGGTAACCTACGAACTGTCTGTTTCGTTAATCTGTTCATGGATACATTTTTCTCTGCATTTTTGTCTTAGTTTCAAACTTGTGTCAGTTTTTCATTCCCGCATTTCATTTTCTGTTGTGTTATTTTATTTAATAATTTATTTAATAAAAAATGTTTTATTTAATTTCTTTCTTGTCATTGTTTCTTATTCTTTCAATAGATTGTGTATTATGCATGATTTACAATCAACATAATCCTCCTCAAACTCCTACACAACCAAACGTAAGATTTCTGATCTTATGTATGTTTCAGTCAAGAGTTTTTCGTTTGAGAAATTTGGCTATTAGAATTTCAAAATAATACTTCAGTATGACAACTTCCTTTGCATTCTTTTATCTTGGAATAGAAACCTGATCAGATGTTATCGTCGCAGATATGCTTTTAACAGAATCTTTTTTGAAACTGTTTTCTAGTCATCAGCAGCCATAACCGACGGAATGATTATACCAGAAAACCTCGTCAATTTACTTCGTTCTAATCAAATAGTCTTACCTCTAGATAATATAATTACCACCGAACGTATAATTTATAAAAACAATGGAGTATTAATATTTCAGGATTTCTTGGCACCTTCGATGATTCCCATTGTTGTTAAAAATATTCCCGATTATTGGTTGACGAAGCCAAACTACCATAATACCGGCTCAACTTACGCTACTTGTCTTCGAAAAACATTAGAACCACCAGGCTACGATCTTAATCCGCAACTAGCAAGATATTTAGTGATACCTCGGGGTTATCATGATACACAAGCAGGATTCATGGTAACATTACAACCACAACAACAATTGCGCTGTGATTTACAAACCGAAGTTCTCATGATTATTGATACATATATGCCAAGATTGCTGGATGTTTTAGGCTATGGTCATGTTATCGCCAGATATTACACGGGTACGTCCGTATCTTTTACCTAACACCCGACATTTGAGCGGCTTTTCGCCAACCTTGTCTTCCAAGTAATATTGAAATAAATGACTATAAACTGTAATTGGTTGTGGAAGACGAGAAAGGGTAGATGTGCGTGATATGTGTCAATAAGTTAGTCTCATATAACAATCAGTCAAAATTTTGAAAAGTATGAGATCGCTTCACTATCGACGCTTAGATGTCGTTTAATACCATTTCCAACACAAACGAGTGCATGGCACGCTCCGATTTTGGAAATGCAAAGTTCTTAGCAACTATCTTACCGTTGGTGTATTATCAGGTTCCTATCCCTCCAAATGCACATGCATCATCTATCCATGTATATATTTCGACTTCAACGAAGGTTAGGTCAAGTCAAATTATGTGGAAATCTGGGGTTTCGGGCCTATCAAAACCTTGGAACGAAATATATTCTCAGAAGATGCTTATTCGTAGGAAAGCAGCGAGAAGCAGTATTAAAAAGTTTGTGTCGTGGCCCACTCTCATGCTATTCCTCCCTCCCGCCGTCACCAAAATCTTGTGAAATCTTGTAAGATTCTTGAACGAAGATTCTTCTGAAATCTTAGCTCTTATGGTGTCTTGTAACGTGATCTTAGAGGTTCATATTTCAGTATTCTTCGCCCTGGGCTATTCTCACAGTAAGAATTACAATTTCCACATAACCTGACCTACCTAGGATGAAGTTGAAATATATACAGTATACAAAACGTACACACGGCGAGTTCTGTGTATATTAAAATTTGACACTCAAAATTTGAATTTCTCGTTTATTGTAATGCCATGCTATGACACAATCTATCCCGATCATATAGGAAAAAGGTTGATGTATAGCGTGTTCTTTCAGATTTATGAGATCCTCGTTCTCTCCATCCAAAGATATTCGATCAATTAGAATCGGATAGATAAATTATCCAACCACCATTCTTATGCCATACACGAATTTTATTGCACTTTCATATTTCTTTATTTACAGATGTGTTACTGCCTCCTACATTCAACATGTTTGTTGTATACGAATATCTGAATCGGAATGAGTGGTTTTTGATATACGACGCACTGTCAAAATATTTAATGCCATCGAGCGATATGCTCTTGAAAATATTTTGTAATTTAATTGCAACTGCGTGTAATATGGATGATGATTTAATCTATTACAATGATTTACATTTAAGAAATGTTATGTTTAATGTGCATACCGGTAACTTCACTTTTCATTGGTATCAGTTCTAACTGTATTAAGCACACTTTACTCTCCTTTGAAAGGTGCAATAAAAATCATTGATTATGGTGGTTTCATTGTTGGACAAGAGAAACTTGACCAAATGCTTCAAATATATCGTCAAAACGGTGTGCATCTCCCTCGTTTATCGAATGTTTACAAATTAGCATCAACGTTCGATAGTCTTAACAAACCAATAGCATCAACCTATCTCTATCAAAATCAATTGAATTTTTTACGTATTATACTTGAATATGAGTACCATATTGCTGCCGGCTATGTATGTGCTTATTTACGTAAACAGATTCCACATTATCAATTACCACTCACACAGGCACAAGAGCTTTTCCAGCAAGCGATGCATATGTATTTTAAAAACATGGTTCAACAACATATCACACCTACTAAACAACGTTTAGTTTGTCATTGACATTTAGCAACATGCCTTCCACACATGTAACTTGTTGCCGGTCTTTCAATCTATATAACTTAAAAGCGAGATAATATGGCCTAATACGAATTGTATTTTCGCTAGATGGTTTGTTTTAAAGCTTTTTCTAAACAAGGTGGAGGAAGGCATTTTAAATAATTCATTTAAACATCCGAAAGAGCATACAAAATAACCACTAACACGGTAATAACTCTTTCTGAACGTGTTTTTTAAAAAGCTAGAAGCCAAACACTGTACTGAGCATCACTCTTTGAATTTTTACAAATTTTCGTATTTTCTGATTTTCTCAAAAGGGTCTTGTGATTGATTCATAGCTCATTTGAAAAAAAGATGTTTACTCTATCAGATCACGTATTTAGACATAATAATATGCCTAACTATCCACGACTAAATAATAGAAAACTATTACCTCAATTTGTAGAGCAGGCAATCTTGCATTTCAAAACACCAGTATGATGTACTTTTAAATCAAATATTGCAGATAGGCATCAGTTTCATAATTTTCTTACTTTTCTAAATTTTGATACAAATCTCAAGCATTTGGACTTACACATGTTCTGGAGTCATTAAAGATGCAGAGCAAACATTTTCCCTACAAAATAAGACGTTGGCGAGCTTTTTGCTATTTTTTAATGATTTTACACGCGTTGTACGACAAGCACTGTATTATAGCCGATCTGCTACTCGGCGTGGCTAGCTAACTCTGCTACCGTAACAGAATTCCGTAACGGTTTTTCATCATTTTGTTTGCCTAAAATACCTAACCTGTGCTGTCGTAGAGTATCGCGCGCATCTTAAATTGAAGAGAAAAGTCTGGTTAACATTTTAAGATGCAATCTCACAACATGTATCATTACAAAGCTGAAGACTAAATATTCGACACTAGTTTTGCAAAAATTAAATTCGAAAAACTTAAAAACTAGTATCTGTTTCAAAATAGAAAGCAGTCCGATATTTTTTGGATGCACCGGCATTACCGCGAACGACGTTACCACGAGCGATATCACCGGTAACGTCGTTCGCGGTAATGTCATTCGCCAGTCTCATCGTTATATAAGTTCACCCTACAAAGCTATATACGTACCAAAGTGATGGGACATTTTTGATCTAAGCGAAGCAGAAAACGTGGAATATGAGTGTGTAAAATGTATAATCTCAAGAGACGTGAAACTTTCTTTTTATAAAGTGTGTGCTCACTTCACTAGAATGTTCTTTGTCAAGGAGAAAAAGGAAAAGAATCTTATTGTGCACTATTACTATAAAAAAATCTTGTTTAATCTACATGTCATGATGTGCCGTGATTCTCTATTGATGTGTTAATAATTCATGCGTAAATCATTTCAAACTATTATCCATTTCAAAAAAGAAGAAGCACGGCCATTTCTTTGATAACTTTTTCTAAGAAGCAGCTAAAAAGGTGCGGTTTTCAGTATCGGAAAGCGAAATGTTGGGGTAATATGAAAAACTAAAAATTTT
>CAJNOQ010004339.1:0-17734 GCA_905250885.1 Didymodactylos carnosus | reverse complement strand
CAGCACCGCGAAGACCCAAAAAATCGAAAAACCTCTCCCCTTCTAAAAACTGGCCATATCTCCCCTCCCCTATACTTTCCGCGCTCCGCGCGATGAGCTCGTAAAGTAAAGGGGAGAGGAGATAAAGCCATTTTTTAGAAGGGCAAAGTTTTTTCGATTTTTTGACTCTTCTCAGTACTTTGCTTTTTTCTTCTAGTTGGGGTACCCTCGGTCCTCCATTTCACTTTGAACTCGAGTGCGTATTTATTTTCGAAATTCAATTTTAAATTAAATAGGCCATTGTATGTACAAAACACATACGTTAGATGTATTTTTTTTAATTCAAGAATAAAATATAACAAAAATAAAACGGACAGATAATAATCGAAGTCAGAGACTCTAGTCTGCAGCAGCAACTGTCTATTTGGCAAATGTTTTGACTAATGGAAATGTCCCTATCGTCTTCTCATTAGCATTCGGTGATTGTGTTAGTTCATATGTCACAGTTGCACCATCAACATTTCCGTGAGATTGGAAACTACGTACTCCAACGTTGAACGAATAAATACCAGGAGCCAAATAGACGTAGGCTACTCTTGTCACAGGCATTACAATTCCGATAACGTCTGAGTCTACTTGATAATAACCATTCAATATGTCAACTGCAAATATCGATGTACCTAAACCATAATTAATACGCGCGGCACTATTCGGTACAACTTTGTTCCCGATAATCAAGTAATCATTGACCACAATTTGTATGGCTAGGGGACCCTGTGGAGCATTATACGCAGCGCCTTGAAATGTAACTTTGAACAGTGTGTTACGAGTGATATGAAATGCCTCATTTACGCCGTTAACATAAGTGAAGATATCCATTTGGGGAAACGACTGACCACCACCTGGTTGATATTTCACGTATAAGGCCTGTACTGCTGTACCACCAACTGATTTGATTTGAATCGGTGTAGAACTACTATCTGTCGAAGAAAAATACGCAAAATTGTCCACAACCTACTCCGTCATGAGACTTATGCCACACCTACTTGATGACGATCCAGCATGAATCCAAAAAAGAAGAAAGAAGGCAGACACAGCGGTGTGCATGGCTAGAACAGCTAGTAATCAAAGAAGTCAATTATTTTGTGTTTGAGGAATTATGGTGACTTTCAGTCAAATACAGTGTATATAAGTGTATGAAGAAAGTGAGGTTTTTTCTTCAATAAACAAATTATTGAGTCATAGACAAACAGTTGTGTGACTGTAGAACTGAATTAATCAAGGGCATACGATCCAGGTGGGAATATCGGCCAATATAAAAGAAGTTCTGAACAGAGGATTTGGTGATTAAAACCGACCATTTTATGCTATACGTCCTTCACTTATGCTCTCAAATGCATTAGTAATTGGTGACAAAAGCGTAATAATATTTGAGTAGACACTTATTAAAAAGTACATGCTATGAATAATCATAAGACATATGAAGTAGAAACTGATTTTGAAAGAAATTGATTAAACTTTTATTCATTCAGTGTGATGAATGAAGGGTAATAATCAAATAACAGAAGGTCTATTTGCTACCAGCAAATGGTCTGTTATTTTAAATAATGTACTTTATTTTTGTGTCTAAAGAATATGTTCTTTTTCCAACCTTTAAAATAGAAATTTCTCAATTAACTAAGAATCGCACCAATTGACAGTTATTACCATACCCGGCCTGTGTACAGCCTGAACGAACGTTAAATTTGGGAAAACAGTGAAGATTTAATCGACCATTATATTAGATTGTCAGCTTTTTCACTCACTCGCACTAACTATCAGCTCTCCCCCTCCCGATGAGGGAGATGCCCATCAAAACGCGAATATACAATCCGACTCTTGTAAGTCGAAGCATCGTTCGAGGAACGCTCAAAAGTCGGGTCGCTCATATGTCAGATAATGTCCTTGTTGACGACACTCCCAGCAAAGTGTTTTGTATGCAAGTACCAATAGTTCCTAAGTGACACTCCCGAGTAATCATTATAGAGGGTACCTGAAAGTCTAGAAAAAACTGTGTTTTCAAACTGCCAAGCCCTTCTCAGCCCAAATCCTAGTTGTTCACGTTTTGACTCAGGATCGAAATGCGATTTTCACTGCTGTTCAGCTAAAAAAGCATAACTGAGCGTAGAAAAATGTATTGAAACATAGGTTCTCACATATGCTCTATTAATTAGCATCCTTAAAAAATGTTTTTTGACAATTTCTTAACTTGGGCCTCTAGAAATCCAGATTTTCTGTGTGCAAGCCATTACAAGTCTAGAGATATGTTTGGGAACACTAATCACTGAAAAAGATCAGGCAAAATTAAGACTGCAGATTAACAGAGAGCAGATAAAATACTGCACGAAAAGCAGAAAAAAGGTTTCGCCCACTTTAAAAGAAGAAAAATGCTAACTAAGAAAAAATGGTGCGGTGGTATTCGGACGACCTGGCCATCGAGATACCGGTTCTTCCGAAGGACCCGAAAATGACCTTGTCCCGGTTACAAACCTATCAACTCTTTTTGTTTAGGATACGGAGCCATTTTCATAGTTCATTTGAACCGTCACACGGCCCTGAACAAAATGTCGTATCCGTTTCGTTTCCTTTCCTTTCTGTGCTGAGAAAATTCATTTTTTCTAAATTAGACGCGAAAAAGTCGAGATTCTATCCGTAATTCTCGATTTTCTCCATCAAAACTCAACTTTTGAGCAATAAAAACATTATATTCGGAATCAGGATATATAGTCGCAATAAGTGAAGAGATCCAATTTTATTGATTACCAGACATTTGGGCGCGCGCGACATTTTTCCGCAACGACATTTGGGCGCAAGTCTATTCTTTCACTATCTGATCGACCAAGTAGAAACTCTTACCATTGTAGAAGAAAATTTTCTTGGTGGAATTTCCTTTCCTATTCATTCTCAATATTCTTCTTCTCAATTTCGACGCTCAATAAAAAGCGAAGAATAACTGTGTGAGAATACAGTATATAAGAAGAAAGGTACGTAAGTACTCACAGCTAGCCTCCTTCGCCGGCAAAACTAATATTAGCGCCTAAATGACGCGCGCCCAAGTGACGTGCGCCCATATGTCGTTGCGCCTAAATGTAGCGCGCGCTCAAATGTCGGCGCTCAAATGTCGGTATACCAATTTTATTTTCTTGCCGAATTCGCACAGGAGGACAATAGTATAGGATATACTCGGTCTGAAAGTTCAAAAAGCCTCTTATGTGTGGCTTCCAAAATTCTTCATTTGTGTATGCATAACCGGAGTCAGTTCAACTTATGCGCTGATGTAAAACGGACGCGTAATTTTGGTTGAAAAACTTGTTTATAATTGATGGGAATCAATCAGTGATGTGCAGTTAACCATGGTTGTTGAACTGTGGTGCTACGTAGCAGTCTCTTTAGATGTCCGGGTCCTCAGGAGTCTCTTGAAAGCCCGCCTGACTACCGCAGGACCCCATGACAGGATTCCTATGGGAGTTTCGTCGGGATCTCGACTAGGGAAGAAAATCTGCTGCGAATCACATTTTGAAAGTTTTGCATTTTTCTTGCCCTCTTCGCTAACTTTGCTCCCAAATCCCGTGTATAAACGCTTGACTCTTTGTAGCACAACGCCTATGTCCGCTGAGTATACAGTACTCCTAAATTCAAAATTTGAGGCTCAGGTTTTAATCAATTGGTCAGGTGATGGCGATGAATCAGTACGTTTTACTCGTGAATTTAACGGAGTTATGTCTCAGAGCGTTTTGTATGTCAAAACTTGCATATTTTAGACAAATCAGATATTCACTCTCATTTTTAAAATTTTTGATTTACTCCGAAATCGAAGAACTCCCTCCCTGTCTCTTGTGCTTCGCGGCGTCCCTGGTAACGACCTCGGCAAAACTGGAACAGAAAAGTAGGAGGAGAGTAGAAACAATTAAGCGTTCAATGTACTCTAATAATCAATCAAAGGTAAATTTCAAACTTGGCCGTTCAGATGTTAACAGAATAGTTTCGTAGTCGAAGCACGAGACCCAAAAGAGATGCATACGAAACCTAAAACGATTTCGAAATGGTTGCACTTCTCTATACCCTTTCAGGTTTCGTAATAAACCTTTTTTTTAGAGTGCTGAAAGGCTGGTGCACCCGGGAATAAAACTCATCATCAAGCTACAGAATAAATGGAAAGATACACAACAGATTTCTTCAGTTCTTCAGACACGCCTATTTGACTAAGACCACCCATAGGAACTTTTGGAAATGATTAGAAATTAATGCGAACTAATTTAAACAAGTCTCATATTAAATTAGTTCGTATTAATTTTCTTCTGATTAAAAATTAATTTGAATTAGTTCAGCTTAATAAATTAATTCAAATCAATTGAATTTTAACCAATTCGAATTAATTTACTTATAGAAAAACGCTGCTAGTGAATACTTTGTCAACCATTTCTCGCATGTTCCTCTAAATTACCCATGTCGAGCTCTTTTTTAAAATACCCGCGTTATTTCAAAAACGAACTACTTGTCAATCCTACAGTGGATAATACATAATTTTTGAAGTGTAAAACGCGTCGGCCGTAGTCTGTTTTCCAAATTTAAAGCCGTTCCGTAGAAAATAATTCGAAAACAAGCTCGTGGTCAGATTAGAACGAAACTAAAAAATTAATGTGTCCAGCGAAAATGGAACGCCATCGTCAGTCTAATATGACTCCATGAATCTATTATCATGATTTATTAGGTCAAAACTAGGCATCCATAAGTTTTATCCATAAATCCCTACTATCAATGTGAACTTTGGAAACGACTGGGGCGATTATTTGATGGAATCGGCCCTGGTTGAATTCCATCAACACATATATGGTTAGATGCAGAATGAACAGGAGAACATTTCTAGCCACTCGGCAGACCTTAGAAATGCTCTCAGAAAAAATTGGGTCCAATTAACTGTAATCACTTCTGACACGTATTATTGATCATAGTCTCGAGTGTGTCTCTCTCGGCCTCATACCTCAGTAGAACTATCATATGTCATTCGAAAGCTCTTTTTCTGCGCTATATTTCTGTATATCACATACATTCTGCATCTAATCATTTATGTGTCGATGGAATTCAACCAGGGGCCGATTCCATCAAATAAGCGCCTCCCTCCTTTCCAGAAAAAAACGGAGATTTTGAATTTCGATGCATATTCGAACGAAATTGTCGTGTCCATGATTGCAATTGACGTGAAAAGGATTTGGTAGACGATATAGTACCAAAGTGACCGACAAAGAATGTGGGTGATGGGCTTGGAATGCCTCGAAGTCGAAAATACGAACAACGAGACTTTAAAGTTGATAAGTAGACAGCGACAAGACAAACAAAGCACGTGAGAAGAATAATTGTGATAAATATGCTGTTATATGCGCAACGATAAAATAATAAATGATTTGTAATGTATTTTTTCTTTATTCTATTCTCCCCAAAGGGTATGTTTTTTGCCTTCTATACGCACATATTTTTGTAGGTAGCTCTTATTCATAGAGCCACCATTATGTCATATTTTGTGAGATAAGCTTCACTTTACTCGAAACAAAGAAATGCATTGATAGCTACAATGGATGACGAGTGATTGACCTTAGCAACTACGTCGATCACTAGGAGAGAACAAAGAGAAGAGCGAGAATTAAGCTTATAATCTAACAGATTGGTTTGAAGTGATTCAAGGCTGGATGACATGATATTTTAGATAGAATACAGCTGACGAGGGACTTTATATCAAACTTTTTCAGAAAACAGTTTTTTGGTTATACTGTAATGGTATCCTCGACTCTTTACTCGAAACTGACACCACTAAAGCGACGGTATAGAAACACCCACTTTTCACATCGATATGCACTGAACAATAACGGTTCGTATTTTTCATTGATTTGCAGGGACGTTCTATGTTGATAGGTAGTTAGCATCTGCCGATGTTCTCTCCTTTTCTTATCGCAATAGTAATAACAGAAAATGAAAAACGAAGAGAAATGCCTTGATATGGAGCCTCGTCCAAATGGAAAGTGACGAAAACAGTGATTTTGCTTGGAAAAAACCATGCAATCTTTCCGTATAAATAGAAGTACGACTGGGTAGAGTGGCATTCGATGTTGCAAATTATTTTTATGATCCAATACGACATACAAACTAACAAGGTGCTCTAGTTATCAAGCAAGATCAAAGAATAATCCTTTCTCTTTCTTTTGTCTTTCACGAAGAAAGGCCGAGTGGTCGCATTAATTGCACTCGCTCAAAAGAAGTCATTTTACAATAAGATTAAACATTGTTGCAAAGAGGTGCGTAGTGGATCCTGTTGACTCAAAGGGCTACTACAAGACCTTTCGCTGAGCTGGCAAGTACAACGTCCCAATTGATCCGTGAGAAGAAAACGACGTATCTAGATAAAACATATACTGATGTCTTCCTCCGACAGCGATCGGGTAACTTCATCTAAAACAACTTCGCAAGCACACTCTATAAACAGAAGTAGTGTGTCGTGGCGACGGCAAGATGGTATAATCGAAAATTTTCTTACTCTATGGCTAAATTCAAACTCAGCTACGTCCAGCAATGATGATGAAAAGTCAATTACTCACCTTCAATCTATCGTTAATTCAATCAAGGTTTTTAGTAACGGCACCGAATGCATTAATTTTATTCATAATGTCAAGGATTACAAAGTCTTTTTGATTCTTTCAGATGCTATCGATATGTTGTACATACCTCTCATTCATGACCTACCACAACTTGATTCCGTCTATCTTTTATGTGTCAAAAACATCAACCATGAGCATATGCTTAAAGAGTGGAGAAAAATTCGAGGCGTATTCAACGACATTTCACTCATTTGTAATCAAATCAAAAAGGACACTCGCCAGCTTGAGGACAATTTAATACCTTTTAGTGTTGTTCCTGCTTCCTATCCAGTGAATATGAATGACCATGATCCTTCATTTATGTATTCACAATTACTCAAAGAGATTTTACTCGAAATGCAGGATGATGAAAAGGCTAGACGAGAATTTGTCCGCGTTCTTCGTATTCAGTATGCCGAGAACACTGTAGCATTACGCTCGATTGATGACTTTGAGCAAGAGTACGATAAGCCATCGCCGATTTGGTGGTACACAAAAGAATCATTCATTTATTCGGCGCTCAATAAAGCTTTACGGACTGAAGACATTGAAATCATTCTCAAGATGGGTTTCATCGTCCGAGACCTATGCAGACAAATTGAGCAAGTTTATTCAGACACGCGTCAAGAAACAAAACAGATTGTTTACCGAGGTCAAGGCATGTCAAGTGTAGACTTTGAGAAGATCAAGAAAAATGAAGGTGGTCTTCGAACATTCAACTATTTCTTGTCCACAAGTACGAATCAACAAGTCGCTAATGCTTTTGCCGAGAGTGTTCGAAATGATTCTGATCTGATCGGAATTCTCTTCCAAATGGAGATCGATTCATCGATCTCATCGAGTCAGTTTGCCTTGTTGAATGGCATTAGTTATTACTCAGGTGAAAATGAAATTCTCTTTTCCATGCATACTGTCTTTCGAATTTGCAACATCTTAAAGCTCGATGATCGACTATGGCAGATTAATCTCAGATTGACAAATGATGATGACGAACAGTTGAAAAACCTTACCGAATACATCCGTCAAGAGTTTGAAGGTGTTGCAGAGAACCATCGACTCGGCACACTGATGCGTAGAATGGACAAGCTCGAGAAAGCAGAAGAAATCTTCACGCAGCAGCTTGAGTCGGCATCCAACAAAAGTTCGCTGGCAATCGCTGATCTACATTCAGAATTGGGAGGTATCAAATATTCACAAGGAGATGCTTCAAATGCACTGGCACATTTTGAGAAGGCACTCGAAATCAAAGAAAAAACTCTTCTATCGACGGATCCAGATCTGGCTAAGGCATACAGCAGCGTTGGTACAGCTTATTGTTCGATAGGAAAGTACTTAACTGCACTCTCATACCACAAAAAGGCACTCGGAATTAGAGAAGAAGTTCTTTCACCTATACATCCAGACTTAGGTGTCGCGTACAACAATCTTGGTGCAGTGTATGATGCAATGGGAAACTACTCGGCTGCACTCTCATACTATAAAAAAGCAATCAACATTAAAGAAAAAATTCTTCCATCTCTACATCCCACTCTAGCCATTACTCACAGCAATATTGGTCGTCTGTACAAAGTTATGGAAGATTATCCAACTGCACTTTTATCTTATAAAAAGACTCTCGAGATCGAGCAAAAATCTCTTCCTCCTACACATTCTTCTCTCGGTACTACTTATAACAACATCGCTGGAGTGCATCAATCATCGGGAGACTACTCGAATGCCCTCATGTGTCTTGAAAAGGCTCTCAAAATTCAGCAAGAATCATTGTCATCCACTCATCCCAATTTAGGCATGACCTATAATAATATTGGTGTAGTATACATATCGATGAAAGATTACTCGGTTGCACTCTCGCATCTTGAGAAAGCACTCGAAATTCAACAAAAATCGCTGCCACCTATTCATCCTCTTCTTGCCAAAACATACAGCAACATGGGGCGAATGTATACTTCAATGGGAAACAATTCGATTGCACTCTCATATTATGAAAAAGCGCTTGGGATTCAACAAAAATCTCTCCAATACTCGCATCCTGATGTCGCTTTGACCTATAATAAATTGGGAAATGTGCTCTACAGTCTCGGTCGGTATGAAGAAGCCGTCATACATGCTGAACGAGCTGTTGTCATTGCTCTTGATACACTTGGGTGTGATCATCCTATTTTTCGAACATATCAAGAAGACGTGAAACAATTCCGTCAGAAACTATAACTGTTTTCTGAAAGATCAGTGACGTTGTAAGATGAATTGCTATTTTATTACATGCGCTTTGTGATACACTGTTTATGTCTATTCTTGTGAAAGAGTGTCAATGATTTGCCTTTTTCACGATTAATTATACAAGAAAACGATGTAGCCAACTTACATACAGTGAGTCAGTTGCCTTTGTTGGTAGCAAACCATGTGCGACAACATATTCGCTAATCCTGATGTGAAATGATGGGTCTGTATTCTTGAAGAGAAGAAGTCTTCTTAGCATAGCGCTTTAATATTACCGTATAATTTGACTTTTGAAGTTTCATTGAATTAGATCTATTGCACGAAACTTCTTTTTAAACGCCTCTCGTTTTCAGAAACTTTATAAACTATCGAAACAGAAACTCTAAGTTTAAACGAAAAAGATAATTTTATTAAAGAAACTATTAGTTTCAAATTTAGCCCAATAACAATTGTCTGAAGGTATCGGTATATGGCTGTCAAATGCTGTTTTCCATCTATGAGACGACCAATACTTCGATCCATCAGTTTTTCTCTGTCTGTGAGAAAGTTCTAGAGAGGATTCATCGAAGAATGATGATCAGATGATGTCTATGGTTTTAAAGAAAGTCGTTTAAGTACGACTAAATCATCATCATCATCGGTCGCGTTTTTGAGGTGCGGTAATAAAAAAATGTTGTACTTTCATATTACATTCTTGGTAGATTTTCCTGCGAACAGGTAAGACTATACTGGGATACCAGCCCTCATGTATAGAATAAATAGTGCCGTTGACCTTACTATTAGATTCATCCGCCTTTGTGACGCCATTTCCGTCGTCACAGAGTCTAAATATCCCTTTCTCGGGTGACCCATCCGGTCATAAATGATCGTTGGTCGCGTAGAACACCCGAGGTTTGTCAGTTAGTTAACCGTCGCCGACGGTTCGACGTGGGCCTTTTAACGTCTTGCTTAGGACGACTAAATACTTACTGAAGAGGTTTTCTCAAAATATAGGATCAACATATTCAGGTTGACTAAACGCTTCTACAATCAGTTTCAAATTACATAATCAAGGAACAGATGAAATAAATAAACAATTGTGTCCAAACAAAGTTCATCATATAATTTTAAATTCAAACGAGCAAGCGTATGATAATGAGGTATTGATGATAAAAATATAGATTTAGGATAACATTCATGAAAGAATAATCCTGTTCTAATGTATTTCAGATATGTTGAATGATTAAGAAAATCAAAGAAATTAACTTACAACAATGCCAGAACTACATCTTCGCTTCAATGGACATATTCTTGCAATACGCCAAGAGAAATACGAAAAACCACTTACCGCTATTCACTTCAACTTACAAGACCACTGTATCGAAGACCTCATCATCACAGCTATTGAAACCAACTTTATTAACGAGCAGCACTGATTAGATCGGGAACTATTCTGAAAATATGAGCACGATCAGGATCATCTTCGGATATTTGCTCGAGCATCATTAGGTCAACCCATTCTTTTTTCTCATATTCACACATTTTCCACATCAAGTAACTCAGCTTGAACATGTCGCTTATATCTCCCATTTCCTGACTGATAAAATCCTTAAGTCTTTTTAGTTCGCTATCTTCTTCACCAGTTAGAACCAGTCGCACAAACCAAATCCCATCGTTCATCTTTTCAATTGATTTTATTCGGAATACTGTACATACCGAAAAGAGGATCTCGTTTTCGTCTTCGAAATAGCTCAGGTGTGATATGTTATGATAGGGACAAGAACACGTGTCTCTATCGATTGTCATTTCAAATAGAACCGCTTCGTGATTTTGCCACTCTAATGAGTCGCGAGCAAAACAGTGACTAATGTCTCTGTCACGCGACGTTGATAAAAAACTATTCCATGAGAGAAGACCGCCAATACTTTGTTGAAGTTTATCGAATTGGGCTGTCCCCATTCCTTGTCCTCGATAGATAGTCATTTGACCTGTTTTTTCATCTTCTTCGTGCAGCTTTCTGAGTTGATTATATAGGTCTTTGATGAAGAAACGTAGTATAAATAAAGTGGCGATATCAAGGTCTCGTAGAGCCTTCTTCATAATTTTGAAGAGAAAACAGTCTCTGCTATACCACCAGATTGCCGCTGTCGATTTGTATTCCCTTTCAAACTCAGATAGAATTTCCAGTTCATGTTCATTATCATTGTACTGTTTTCGACAGACAGCGATCATCTCCTGTTTACTATTGCCGGCGTCCATTCGGATTAACATATCAGTTAGCAGCTTAAAGTACATGAATGCCCCTCCTTGTTTGTTAGTTGTTGAGTCTGAGGATAGGACTGAGATAGCAACAGTGTCGTCCGGTTGTTTGGGGATGTCAGCTTTGAGTTTTTCAATTAATGATATTGATGTCATTGTCGACTAGTTTTATTTTAGAAAATCCGTTGGTTCATTCAGTTTCTCCGCCGAGTGAACATAAATGCCCTCCAATTGAGGTAAGTCATGTATAATACGAATAATTGGCGCTGCTAGAGAACTCGAAACGATTAGATACACTTTTTCCTTTATAATCGATGTTATATAGTCAATACATCCTTGTGAAGTGCTGAATATTATTATATAGTTTATCGTTTGGCGCAGCTTTCTCCTTGTGCTCAGATTATCGTCGGTTTTGTTTACATGTTCATCTAGCCATACTACAACATTTGATTCAAGATTTCGCTCTTGCGAGTTTAGATATGGGATATCTGTACCGAGTACGTGTGCCACAGTTGAAGTTTTAGAACAACTGCTCCCCATTCTTAACCGGCCCCAAACAGCCCGGCTTCGAAGAGTACAAATTGGCTTTTAGCAGCAATACCTGAATTTCATAGAGCAATAATCTCCGAAATGAATACGTTGTGGAGAAAGTACAGAATTCTATGGAAACCGCGGAAAATCTGTACAGTGGCCGGCGAATCTACACATTTTCCAGAAAGTTTCTGCTTCTACAGAGTGCCGGGATAATTTATAGAATCAGCAGCGGTTTTATAGAAATCCCAATAAGTTCGCAGAAAGTAATCAATGGGATTTTGAACCTTGCTCCAGGATGTACAGAATGCCTGAAAACAAGACTTTTTGTCTATTTTTCAGTAGCAGAATGTGTCTTTAAGCAATAAAAATATGAAATTAGAAATTGAATTTTACAATGGCTATAACGGAGGCTAATTTGAACCACTCTGATACAGCCGTTGCAAAATTCAATTTCTAATTTCATCTAAAAGTCCTGTTTTCACGAACTTTGTTAATAAAAATATACAACTGAGACCAGTCTCACTTACCAACCGAAGGCAGGCTGTGGGTTTATATGGTATAGTAGATAATGTAAATTAAAGGCTACATCGAAAGAATTTCGCAGAACATAAGATTTTAGTACACGTAACAAAAAAGAACTCTTTTTATTTCAACAGATCTGAGCGATCCTCTATCTCATTTTCATCTAAGATAATTTCGATATATAATAATCCAACGTTTTCTGTATTGGAACTAGAATGTAACACAGAAAGAAAGCTTCTTCTTCTTAGGAACGCTAGAGAACTATTAGAATCAGCGTACTGTTATTGGTCTACTAATGTCTCTTAAGAGACAACTTGTGAGCGCGTCCAGAAAATCAAATTCGTTTTGAATATGATTTTCGGATTTCTCATTCAAAGTTACCTATAAATCTGAGCTTTTAGCCGTTTTTCATTGTTGAGAAAAGCAAATTTTAAAAAGGTACCAACAAGTTTTCTTCAAAAATTGAAGAATTCTGTATATCCTGTTGTTTTAATTGTAGCGACATTATCATGCATTTGATTTCCTTAAAGTACTTATCATTCGAACGAACACAGAAAATTCAACGAAACCTGATATTTTGTTGATTTTAGATAAATTTTTCGGGACGGAAAAAAATTAAATAAACTGTCATTAGGCAAAAAAAGGAAGTCAATTTTAAAACAATTATAATGACAACAAATTCCATTGTCTCACAACAATTTTTAAAACATCTTGTAGAAAATAATAGTCTCTACAAAATGCACTATAGTACATTGAAATACAAGTGGAGAAACAGGCTGAGAAACGCTCAATAATGAGTACCATTAGAATTAGTATATTCATGAAAATTGTTTTAAACATGATTGTCATTTGTATAAAGTCATGTTTTATCATCAATAGGCCATAGCATGTTAAGAAAGCCGTTTACGAATAAGTAGGATATTAACAGTCGTTTGTAGAAAATAAGTAGTAAATAATTGTATTGCTGTATGTCAAAAAAGAACGGATCTTACCATTTTTTCAATAGCTTTTGATACAAAACACCTAGAGAGCTCCGATTTTCGTCATTCAAAAGAGGAGACTCGGATGCATGATGCCATAACGAAACGTTTTTTATTTCTAGAAAAAGATTTAAAAAGCTAGTGAAAACCCAGTTTTATAAAAGTTAGGCTTTCAGCGCTCTGTTCATATAACATGAAAAAATTCACCATTCACTCAGAAAACCGAAGAACGAATTGGAAACATGAGGATATATAGTACTTAGACTATTTTATATTTTATATATACGAAATCTAGAAAAAAGGATCTGCATAAAAAAGGAAATTTTGACTTGTTCTCCCCAGCTACTCTCTATTTCAATGAAGGATGGAGTCGTTTGTAACTTGAATAATTCCTCAACGGAAGTACATAAAAATGTACGGCTTTCAGTGTTAGACATAAAAAGATAACTTTACACTTCGTAAGCAAAAACAAATTTCGGAAAAGTTCTAAAGCCGGCTTCCCAGAGGATCTTTGCAAAACCAGCTCCGTTTTCAGAAAATTAACATACAAAGTTAGTAATTTTTTTGTATGCGTAGGTAGTCCAGACGTTACTCTACAAAATTATGCAAGTCCCAGCTCTCCAGCTATCGTCGTTTGGACAAGGCTCGCTTTCTCCGAGCAGACACCTCTGGAAATTTCGAAATGCCATGGAATATAGGTAATCGACTACGCCGAGCGTGGTGGCAATATTTGTTTTTATGTAGAAATGAAAATAACTTCGCCAGAGGCATTTTTGTGAAAAGCGGGTTTTTCGCATTATATCAGTAAAAATTAAAATCTTTATATCTCGGTCAAATCTCATGCTGATTCAACGAAAATTTCAGAAAAGACTTAAAAGGCGTGATATATTGTTCATCAAGCCGAAAAAGTGGTCCAGTACAACACTGTGGCTTTGACGTTTTTCAGAAGGTTTCTAGAAAAACTTAACCCAATGTTCAGCTAAAATTTACCTTTTTCGTCTTCGATTATGGTTTATGAGCTTGTCTGAGCGTTTCCTGAAAGTTTGCTTGAGTCAGCATGAGATTTGACCGAGATATAAGGATTTTAATTTTTACTAATATATGGCGAAAAACCCGTTTTTCACAAAAATGCCTCTGGCGAAGTTAATCAGCTAGTAGAACATAACCCTAAAGATATTTAAAATCTATGAATAAAATTGAAGTAGAACATTTCGACGCAAATTGTAACGCCACCTATATCAGCCAAACTGCCAACGGTGTAGAAATAAGAAAGGAAGAACACAAAAAACCTAGCATTCTTAAGAAGAAGAAGAAGCTTTCTTTCTGTGTTACATTCTAGTTCCAATACAGAAAACGTTGGATTATTATATATCGAAATTATCTTAGATGAAAATGAGGTAGAGAATCGTTCTTTTCCTGTTACGTGGTTAGAAAACGAGCCACTTTCTTTTTTTTTCTTTCGTTTTGAGACGCATGCTCAAGACCGAAATGCAGGCATTCTCGATCCAGTTGTACATGAAAGAACGAAGCGACTGACTCTTTTTCAGAGCAAATTACTTTACAGTACTTTTTTTAATGGTCTTGTTTTTATGAATCGGTGTTGGGTATTTTTGCTAATGGTGTATACTGAGTTTCGGTTTTCGGTATACCGATACTTTTGTCATACGTATCTACCGATGGTATGATCTTCAGCTTTTGACTAATCCATTTTTGCAGAAACACTCAAAAACAGCATCGAAAATTACAGAGATACAGATCACTTTCAAAATGCTTTTTATTTCATGAATGAATCAAAGAAAAATTCAACACGATAAAATAGCTCATTCTTTTTTGCATAACTGCAGTGTAGTAACAGATCAGCTTAACGTTTCTGGACAACACGTTTTGTTCGTTTTTCGACGTTACAAAAATATCTTTTGAAACCGAAACTAGCGCGTTAGAACCAAAATTTGATATTATTTTCAAATATTTGCTCAAAATTTTTCTACGATTTCGAGTTTCCGAGCAGTAAGCATATCTTTGAAAGCTTAATATCCTTCTATCCAGTCATTTGATGGAAACTAACAAGGTCTTCAGCTGAAGAAGCTTTTTGTAATTCTGCCTTCTTATACCAGTTACTATGTAGTATAGTTCTAGAGATTTTAACCATGATATCCATCACAGTTTTTACTAAGGAGATAAGACGGTGCTGATGCGCTTTTTTTCAAAAAGCGTCTGTGATTGTTAGAGATTAGTAATTTTATTAAGGTGAGAACAGAAAATGTTGCACCAGAACGTTCCTTAAATAATTTATGGTTAATAACTTTTCTACCGTACCTAATACTACAGTTTTTGATCCATTTTTGATTACTTTCCATATTCTTTTGTATTTTATATTTTGGAGTTTATCTCCATTTCTGATCTCCAGTTAGTAAATAGAGAAATCTGTTTTCTATGTATAATCTATATTTTTTGTTCCGTATGAAAAGAATATATACCTTCAAAGAGTACAGAATTATTATATTCAACCAATTTGTGAAGAGAAACATAATAATTGTAAAGTGCAGTCGTGAAGTATTTTTGCAACAGTTACAAACAGAAAATGAACAAAAAATGTTTTTCAATAATAAATAAGTGAAGAAAAGAATTCTTCTCTTGATGACTTATTAAGCATTACTTCGTGCTACACATATTTCTTCAAGTACAGTCATTACTTTATTCTAAGTCCTTCAAAAATGTCAACTCATAAAACTTTTCTGTCGTTGAGTTACGAGAACGTTAAGTGGTTTGTTACTAACAGCAAAGTAAAGAATGAATAATAGAGTTACAGACACCAATTAAAGCATAGTTTTGTAATAGAAACGTTTCATGAAACACTTTTCACATCATCAGTCAAAATGTACAATAAACAAAACAAGTTTAAACTAACTGCAGTAAACATAAAATAACGTGTAACAGAAAGCAAAAAAGTAAAATAAATTTATTTTACTATATTTTCAAATTACCTCTTTTTATATTGTTCCTTTTGTATCATCTGATTCAACTGCAATAATATTATTATTCCAGTTATTTTCATGACTGAAATTCATACAATGTTCAGCTATTCTTGAATAACCTCTTCCTTGAAAAGTTTCTTTGTGTTCTTCCTTTCTTATTTCTACACCGCTGGCAGTTTGGCCGATATAAGTGGCGTTACAATTTTTATAATCATATTGATAGATCACCTTTGTCATATCCTTGTGTTCACGAAATGTTCTACTTCAATTTTATTCATAAATTTTAAATATCTTTATGGTTACCGTACATAATCATGAAGATGCCATCCATGTAGCAGTAAAATAAATCTACAGAGATGAGACTTTATCTGAAATACCTGAAATGTATGGGAAAATCTGAAAACCACCTTACTTTTGGGCAAAGAAACTGAAATACCTGAAATTTCATAAAAATTTTAAACTTACACTAAACACGATTTTCTTCAGTTTTCACAAAAAGTAATATATTTGCAGATCATACTCTAAATATATGACTCACAATCCTTCAATGAATTCACCATTAAAACGTTTTTTTATGATCTCATTAAGTAAAGCGTTCAAAGTACCCATAAATCCGAGCGTTTAAACCTTACAGCCTAAAAATGAGTAAGTTACTGATTTTATACAACCGGCCCCCTGTAACGGCTGTTCTACCGTTACTAAACTTGTTTTCTCTTTAGAGTGGAGAAAAACAGAAACGTCGTTTGGAGGAATCTGTGAAGAAAGAGAGAAAGTTTGGCTAAGATATCAACTCATAAAGAATTAATTTTCGTTTCCGCGCTACACGAAAAACGAGTCGGAATCGGACCTAATTTCGTTCAGAAAAATGACTTGCTACTTTTCTCAAAATATTGAAACCTATTTTCTTTTCACTTTACTTTTCAAAAAGTACAGTTTTCGGATTTTCCTCCAGTCGAGTTTTTTTCTTCTTCTTCTTTTATCATTCAAATAAAAGAAGAAGAAATTTATTTTCGATTATCATATTATTTAGTATGAATCGATTTTCTTTCTTTAACTTAATTTAAGTTAGTCCTTTGTTTCGTGTACTCATTTTTATTTCGTTTGTGAGTTTCTTTTATTCTTCCTCTTATCGAAAACATCGACTTCGATTTAATTTATTCAACATCACCATTGTTATTATAAAAACAGAAGACTAAAACTATTATTCAGATTATTGTGAATATTTTGATATTGTAAAATGTATTCCTATTTTTATTGTGATATAATAATAATACTGTGTTGTGCTGAGAACATCATTGGGGATTTACTTGTACAAACTCGTAGAGAAGGGCCTAGGTGAAGAATTTATATTTTTATTTGCATCATTAGATGATGATGATAAAAAACGCTTTCATTTACATAAAAAATTTGTGAGTAGTAACGATACTGTGTTTATTTTGTGAGAATTTCACTCAACAAATGTCGTTCTATTATAATCATACTGCAAATCGTGACTAATGCCGATTGATTGGGTGAATTCACATCTAACCACGTCGATGCATCTGGCGAAAGCGTTTAATAGCCTGTTGACGAAATATGTTGTTGGTAAAATAATCAATGACCACTAGTGTGATGACACATAAAA
>CAJNOQ010004338.1:0-17735 GCA_905250885.1 Didymodactylos carnosus | reverse complement strand
CGAAAACCTGACCGAGAGATTTCGCGAAACTAAGTTTCTGGAAATGTTCCTGAGCATCCCCTGACATGATTCCAATGCAAAAAAGTCAAAAATTTAGTGGACCAGAAAAGGGTCTTATCCGCCCTACTCCTTTATTTTTATAAGAAAAGATGCTTGTTAATCTGATTCCTCGGTGAAAATCTGAGCTCATTAAATCCTTTGATTCACGAGTTATTCAAAAAATATTAGAAAATCCTCTCGTTTTTGAAATCGATAGCGGTTATTAATGAACAGTGTAAGATTTAATCGTCATCGTTTACTTTTAGCTTTCAAGAACAAGTGAATATGTTTGCGCTCGATATACTTTCCAAGTACGGATTTGAATTTTTACCAAACTATAAATTAAATGAACTTTATCCCGATGTCATAAATACACGATTTGTTCCATTAAAAACGTGGCTTACTACCAAAAATATAACGTACGATACGATACCAGAGGTGATTCATTTGTTGTTGTTGTTGTTGTTAAGTTTGTCTTTTTATACGTTATACTCTTCAAATTAATTCTAGTTTATGAGCAGTACACGTTTAATGTCACTGTTAATTTCTAACGGTAAACCATTAGCTGTTTTTGGTGAAAATGGTTTTGGAAAGAGTACAATGATTAAAGTATGTGAACATTTTCTTTCTTCTTAAAAATCGTACAAATAAAGAAAATATATCCAATCTTTATAGCGTTTATTATCGACAAAAATTCATCATATTCGTTTGGTTTCGAACGGAAAACCATCATTATTATGCAAAGAATTTAAAGATAATATTCCAATAATTATGCATGAAACACAAGCAAAACATTTATCATGGAAACAAAAGTATGTCATTTGGATTGATGATGTCAATCTACAAACACCAACTAAAGGTAGTATTTTTTCCATTTTACCAGACAATTTTAAATTTGTATAATGATACATTTTAGAGGATGGTTTTACAACTGAATTTTTTCGTTCATTATTGGATGACTACGATGATCATACAAGTGATGCACTGTTAACAACGAGAGATTTTCTTCATTTAAAAAAAGATTGGAATTTTGTATTTTCTGGAGTGCCACAATGTAAGTAAATAAAATTAAATAGAAATTCATACTATATGAATGTGTAAATTATTTAGGCGATTCACAAATGTACAGTTATATCCATCATCGATTTTCTCGTCATATTGTTACAATATTAATTCATGAACATCTATCTTTATTGATCGAAACAATATTTTCATTGAACATAAAAAATTGGTTAGAAGAATTTCCAGCTGAATCTATTAATCATCCAATTGAATTAGCACAAGTAAGTTCGTGATTTTCTTCTTTTTTTCGAGATGGGTGTAGGAATAATTTTTGTCTGTAATAATTTTATTTTTTCTTCAGGCATGTCTACTGAGTTTAGAAGAAATTTTTGATTCTGTTCGAAAACGATTGCATTATTCACCTAATTACACATTAGGTATATTTAATTTACATCATGTATCATCGATTGTTGAAGGCATGATGCTTATGAATGGAAAAGAAAAACGTATAGGAAAAACAAAATTAAAATTAAAGAAAAAACAAGGTTAGAATGATTATTGAATATTAACATTTAAAAACTAAAAATATTTTAATTTTTTTAGAGAATGTCCCTACAGTAATACGACTTCTTTGTCATGAACTATCGCGTATGGTATTAGATCGTATTCCGTATAAAGATGGTAAGTATTAAATGTGCGATGATGATATTTCATAAAGAATGAATATTGCTTGTATAGATCGAATATGGTTTCAAGAATTGGTTTATCGAACAATTGTTACCAATTTTTGTACAGAATTAGAGTTTCATGTACGTATTGATACAATAGATAGAACACCCAATAACTCTCTAATATTACGTTTATTGTTTAGATTGTGGCAGCCAATGATACAAGTGTACCAGGTAAATAGATTATAATGTAGGACTGTAAAAGTTCCCGTTACTTCTTCGGTTCTTCGGTTATCGACAACGGTAACTGGAAAAACATTTGCCGTTAAAGTAACGATAACTGTCTTCTCAGTTAGCGTTAAAACAACGGTAATTGAAAAGACAGTTATCGTTAAAGTAACGATGACTAAATAGTTAATTGAAATAACGGTAACTAACAGTTAATTAACTTTGTGGTAACTATTTTTTAAGTATGGCAGAAATGTCCACGCAGCTGCTTAAAATGGCTTCCAAAATCGTTAGTTTTCCACTAAAACTATTGAAACTTTCATAAATGACATGGTTTTGTGGTCTAATTTCGTTGATGAAAACAAAAAAGATTTCTCAAGTTGGCTGTAGATGCTGAGGTCTCCAGAGACCTTAAAAACCGTAGTTACAAAACATTGAAGTTATATAACTTTCGATTAGCTTAGTTGACTGGCACGTGTGTGCCAATCAAAACTATGTCATTTATGAAAGTTTCAACAGTTTTAGTGGAAAACTAACGATTTTGGAAGCCATTTTAAGCAGCTGCGTGGACATTTCTGCCATACTTAAAAAATAGTTACTACAAGGCTAACTAACGGATAGTTACCGTTATTTCAACGATAACTGGAAATGCAGTTATCGTTACTTTAACGATAACTGCCTTTTCAATTACTGTTGGTTTAACGCTAACTGATAAGTTAGTTACCGTTATTTTAACGGTTAACTGTGTTTTCAGTTAGCCTTAAATCAACGCAAGGAGAACTTTTACAGTTCCATTATAATGAATATATACTTGTTGGATTTGAAAGACATTGTGCAGTTTATTTTTTCAAAAACAACAACAACATGTACCTATCGATTTGCTATAATTGGTACACTTTTTTTTCTGTTAAGAAAATCAATCATCAACAGTCCAAGAAACGAGTTCATCACAGGAGCTTACAAGAACTCCATCAACTGAGTTAGTAAATCCAACAGAAGTTCGTCCATTGAAAAAACAAGTGAAATTTAAACTGGGTTTAGTCAGTGATCGTTCGGGCACATTAAACGGTCCATTAATCTCATTTGCAAAGGTAACATATATTCTGTTATGATTGTTACTGTTTAAGAATAGATTATTACATCTCTTTCAGTTATTGGCCATACCAAAAGGAAAAGGTTTAATTACCGATCCGTCTAAAATACAAAATATTGTAAGTGATTATCACAAGTATTATGGTAAAAAGTTTAGAAAAGATTCCCTTTTTGACCTAATTTAAGAGTGAATATGCTGATAGATTATGTTCAAATTATTTTTGTAAACAAATCTTGTATATGCATGGTGAATACACTGGTTCAGATCAATATAATAACAGTGAGAAATTCTAGATTTATGTATAATTAAATCTTTAATTTTTATTATTAATTTAGATTATTGTGAATCAAATTATTCTGAATTAGTTCAAGCATTTCATTCGTGTCATAAAATGTTTACAAAATCAACAAAATATTCAATTGATCTTGCGTTTATCGACAAAACGGTTCGACATTTAGTTAATATTGTTCGAATTTTGGTATGTTTCTTCGTTATTTGTTAGAGGATATCTTACATATTTTCTAATATATCTTTTTTGTGTAGTCATTAAATCAAGGTCATGCATTATTACATGCTGAAACATATGGAATGGGACGACAAGATCTAGTACAAATGGCCGCTTTTATATCACGAACACAGGTACGTTTCGAATGGTATTACATACTTTTGTTTTAAGTTTTTAAACATGCTAAGATGACTGAAAATGATCATTTTACTAAAAACTCATTGTCATAAAAAAACCGTTCAGATAGAGAAAAACTGAAAATCTTAAAAAGCGTTTTTTCTGGTACAACTAATTTAACTTTCTCTTTGAATTTCAAAATTTTGAGCGCATGTATCTTATGAAGAAAAGTCTACGATTATGGAAAACAACTTTTGCACCACAGAAACGAAAAAAGCAAGCAGAAACGCTAAGAGCAGCGACACGTGTTTAGTTTAAGAAATATGATAGCTGGAGACTTTTAATTTTGTGTCGCTTCATAGCTCTCACGGATCATATGTTCTGATCATCCCACAAGTTTAGGTCTCTTTTATCGGATGGTTCATAAGATATTAACATTTTATTTCTTTTACATAAACTGCTGATAACTCCTGATCTAAGAAGAATGAAAACTTTTTCTTTTCGTCAAAATGTAGTCTTGATTCTTGTCTATCTACGTTATGAATTTAAACTGTTCGCTCTTGATGACTACCGAAAGACAGCTATTTTATGATCAAAAGTTACGTTTAAAATATGAGATCCTTTTCAATAGAAAGTCATAACCCAGTCTAAGAACATCATTTTGAGTTCAAACTCGCACCAAATATTCTACAGTGTCTGTAAACTATCCAGTCAAGTATGAAAGTTTACTATTGTATGTTTCGAAAATTTATTGAGAACGAGCGTCCACTAGTGAAACATATGTAGAAGAATTAAAATAAAAAAGTAAACGGATTAACCGACGTTCGAGAGAAGCACATCATTTATAGCTGCTCGCCCTTTACAGATCCAAATAATTCGGTTCATAATCGGACGACAAAGAAATTATTATCATCATCATTATTAATCGTTATCGAAGTGAGCAATCATTCCATTTTCCCGAACGGAAAAAGTCATATTGAAAAGTGTTTAATGTCGGGTCGCTCAAATGTCGGTTGACGAAGTAAACGCCACCCATTCCACTGTCGACTGGCATTTAATATACAAACAGAAAAAAATATAATCATGAAAACTTATGATAAACTTTGCAATGAAAATTATACGCTCACTTCTCACCCTCGCTACCCTAGTAAAATCTCTATGAATTTCCTGACAGGATCCGAGACATATCCTACCAATATTCTACTAGGATTTCGCTTAAGTTTGTTTAGGATTCTAACAAAATTCTATAAAATCCTAATGAAATCAGGTATACCGAAAGTCATAGGATTTTCTAAGATTCTGTTAGAATCCTAAACAAACTTAAGCAAAATCCTAATAGGAACCTAGCATTTTAGGAAAGTATTAGGTGAATCCTAAACATTAGAATGCTGTAAGATCCATGTAGGAAATAGACAAGACGTGCGTAAAATTTTGTCTAGGATATTTCACTTATACGAAACTGAGTCAAATGACATAACTCATTTTTGTACATGAAACTCATTTTTCGAACAAAAAATTTTCTTTTGAAAATTTTCTCTTCTAAACTTGTTAGATGATCAGCATTCGATTAGGTTTAGAATCACACAAAATTAGAAGTCGCTAGGTATCATGGTTCTTAAAAATTACAGGAAATTTCAAGGGGGAAAAGGCGGAATGGGCTGGAATGGGCCATTCCAGGCCATTCCGTACCATTCTATACCATTTCCAAAATGCTTTTTCCCCCTTTGAAAATTTGCTACTTATGTGCAGTACTGTAGTCTTACTCCGTACAGGAATATTATACAATTTCTTGATGATATATATTCAAAAGGAGCATAAAATTCTGATTCTAACAAACTACTTTTTTCTTGAAAAAAAATAATTCAAGATTTTTCTCTAGAAACTTTCTCTCATCTCCTTACTATATCTTCTTTTATAGTTTTTCGATGGTCATATGTCGAATACAACGTTTTCAAATGATGAAAATGAAAATGTTCGTCTATGTTTACGTCAATGTTGTTTATTAGCTGGTTTAAAACAAAAAAATTGTGTCATTGTTATTCGTGAACATCTGTTAAATGACGAAATGTTACATAATATTGTTGTATTTCTTCGAGAAGGAATTTATTCTGATTTATATTCCAGTGATGAATTATGTCGTATAGCTGCTGCTCTCTCACCTGGTCTTCCATCGAGTCGTCGTGTAACTAAAACAAATTCAGTATTAAAATCATTTTATGCTCGAATTAAAAAACGTCTTCATATTATCATTTTTGAAGATTATCGTAAGTATTCATTATTTTTAAGTATATATTAATCAAATTTATTTTATTGTTTTAAGAATCGGGTCGTATGATGTTTCATCAACGTTATCCATTATCACTTTCGTCTTGTTATGTTGATCAATATGAAACATGGACAAAAGAGTCGTTAATATTAATAGCAAAACATTGGCTAGAAAAAGATAATGAAAATGTATTCGTATTTGATCGATCATATATTCATACTTTTAACAATATTTATTTTATTTAGTTTGAACATACTTTATCGCTACAAAGTTTTAAATCAACAACATATTCTTTAGCAATAATCAATCTTCTCGCCAGTGCATTAGCTGAGATACATCTCATTTCATTAAAAGAAATACATCGTTGTGATAATAATATAACAATTGAATCATATAAACATCCTGTAAGAATAAAAAATACACAGACAAAATATTTTACATTAAAAATGATAAAACGAACAATTGATTATTTGTATAAATTTGATAAAAATATCAGCGAGGGAGAAACGGTAAATTGATGAAAAATTTCAATCATTTTCATATTAATGAAAAATTATTATTTAGGATCGTTCAAATCAGTACGAAATGATTTTGGCTCGTACAAATAAAACTGAAAATATGATTGAATATAACAAAGAATTGTGTAAAAAATTACAACTGGAAATTGATGATATTAGTAAAAAATTAGCAAAAATTGAGGCCGAATTAGCAGAAAAGAAAAAAGCATTTACAACAGTAAGAATAGATGTTAAATTCTCGTTTTATTAGAAAACTTATTTTGTTGATTTCATACTAGGCCCTGGAAGATTGCCGTGAAGAAGAACGGTTGCTTGAAGAAATGGCCACTGCATTAGAAAAATTAAAGAAAGATATGCAAGAAGATTTTAGTAAAGTAGGTTTTCATTGATGTAAAGTTAACGATTTCTTACATTGTTACAGAATCGAAGAGAATAAATCATAGAGAGGTAAAACGTTCATCATAGTTTTTCTCAAAGAATTAAACGATCATATTTTTAATTTACACCTCTGAAGCCATTTTTTGATGGAATTTTTTCTAGAAATCAAAATTTTCCATTTCATATCGACTTACCATATCGAAGCATTATAAGTTCAAATTCAAATATTTCCTATAAATACAAGACTTCAATACGCTCGAGCGTTTTTCGATTTATCCTTTACTGATGCTTTCTCTTCGGCTGATAAAGAAAATATGGATAATCTTCAGCCTTCATACAGAACTTTTAAGTGACTACTCTCGTTCACTATGAAAAAAGTATCCAAAAATGAAATGCCAAATCAAAAAATACCCGAGTGTATTGAAATTGGTCAAATGGATCGAGTTTGGATGGATCGAGTCCCTATGCAATGAAATAAATTCTTGAAAGAACGTATTTCAAGAAAAGCACATTCTTAGCGATAAAAAAAAATTACAGTAATGATAAGAGGTGACTTCGGACTATAAAACTACGTGCTTCTGAAACTACTGAAAAATGGGTAGAGGAATGATTATCTTTAGATTATTCATATATTTTTCACTTTTATTAGGCAAATCCTCAATATGAAGCAGCATTGAGTGCTGTTCAAGCGTTGAAAAAAGCTGATTACGATGAAATTCGAACGTTTCGTCAACCACCACAACCAGTCTTAGCTGTTATGAATACAATATGCATCATGTTTGGCAAAAAACCCGAGTAAAAATCTCTTAGATTAGTCTAAAATATACGATTAATATTTATTTTTCTTTTATTTCAGATGGAATGAAGCAAAAGTATTAACAGTGAAAGAAAATTTTTTCGATGATTTAATCTATTATGATAAAGAAAATATAACGGATGAAGTTTATTCAATGTTAGCACAAATTGTTCAATTTGATACATTTCGTCCATCATTTGTTGCATGTTCATCGAAAGCAGCTGCCTCTATTTGTGCTTGGATCATTGCAGTCTTTGAATATTCAACAATTGCTCGATCAATTAAATCAAAAGTACAACAAGTAAAAGCCTATGAAGATTTATATAAAAAACGACAACAAATAATGGGTGAAAAACGTTTGAAAGCAGAAACAATTAAAAAAGAATTGGAAATATTAATACGTGAACGAAATCAAGAAAGAGATGAAATGAATAAAAAATTAAAACGATTACAATTTTTTCAACAAAATATTGAAAAAACATCATCAATGTTAAATTTAATTGGTGATGATGTTGAATATTGGATAAAACAATTAGAAAAATCTCAACAATATAAATTATCAGTTGTGGGTGATTCACTTTTGGTTGCTTCATGTCTTTGTTATTTGTCAACAATTAGTGCTGATCGACGAAATTATGTTCTAGAAAAATGGTAGAGAAGAATGAATAATAATAATTTTTGTTAAAGTCCCTACCATCCTCGAATCAGACTTGACAATTTTTGAGAAAAGTATATGACGATATAATCCCAAGTGCCGTCTTTCAAATTCACTCATTTCTATGTGCTTAAAAACGTATTTTAGTGATTTTTCACGAACTTTTCCGAAAGTCTCATCGAAATATATATATCATATGTTTATAGGTTAAAAAAATAGTATTGAGAAAAACATACACATGTGTGAACATATGTACATCAGAATCCCTATGTTTGAAAATCTATAGAGAACTTTGTTTTTAGAAATCCAAACAAATAAAAAAAAGTAGTTTTCAGAAGAAACAAAGTATTCTGAGTTTTTCTTAAAACTGTTTTCTTGCTCAGTAGAAGTCAGCGTCTTTCAGGTTTCTCGAAGCTGACTCATTTTTTCTTAAATTGAAGCTAAGACATATGAGAACAACGTAAAAGAAGCCGATTTTTGATGTAGATTTTCATTTTTCTATACTGTTGAGAGTTATATGCCAGTTTCCTCGCTTTTCTGAACTGTTGAGATATATAGTAAGATTCTTCGGAAAATAAAACAAAAGAAACTTCAAAACTCCGGCCCTTTTACCTATCGTTGTCCTAACTTATGCTGATATTTAAAAACTAATCGAAACACTCTGACTGCTTCATGAGAAGAGAAATCTGCTGAACGGTAAATGCTCCATTTTGATATTTATTCAGATGACATCTATTAAACGAAAGTTAGCTATTTCTCGACACGACTAATATTCCTTAAAATTATTATCAAGATCTAATCTATGGTTACTGAGATATCTTTCTGATCCGAGGAGACTTAAAACATTTTACGATATTATTACTTTTTTAGGCTATCACTTAATTGTTTTAAAACTATAAACACATCAACGCTCAATGATGGAAGATCAAAAGGTAGTTTTTTCATACTAAATATCAATAAATTATATTTTGATATTGTTTTAGGTTTGAGTAACGAAAATTATTTACCAATACGAGCGAATTTCAATTTTGTTGATGTAATAATGAATGAAAAAGGTATATAGAACTTAATTGAGGCAAAAAATGACGAATGTTTATGTGTTTATTACTGTACTATTTGATTAATAATAGTTCTAAAAATGTTTAATATGAACTTTTATTTAGATCGTAATGACTATTATATTCAAATAATTCAAAATACAAATTATACAATGGATATTAATTCTGTTATAAATGCTATTACAATTGATTTACGACATAATAATAATTTTGTTTTAATTTTACATAATCCTGAACATGATCTAATTCTATGGATATCTGAATTAGAAAAAGATTTTGAATCAAATATTGAAGAAGCTCAAGAAGGTATAATAATTTGAAATATTAAAAAGAAATAAAATTTATTATATTTTCTCAAAAAAAAAACTGTCTACTATATTCTGTAGATTTTCTCGCATTTCAACGTTATCAACAACAAAATCCTCTTGTACAATCGTCTGGCCAATTAGATTCGGCATATCGTGCTGAATCACAACAACGAGATAATCTATTTTCACGAATTAGTTCAAGTAAAACATATATTACAGAAGTAACAGAAAAATCAAGTATTTGGGAATCATCTACCGTTGCATCACGAGCACCAACATCGTAGGAGATACAATTTTGTTTCTTTTTTTTTCTTCTATTCAAATATATTTTTAGAATGTTATTAACAAAATCGGCTGCTACTGTAGCTTTGTCCGATCTTCAAGGTAAAAACATTGTATCATTACCACAATTAGATTATGATTATACAAGACCGGAGAAAAATGTATTAATACTCATGGCAAATGATAATGAATTAGAAAAGAAATTAATCAATGCTATGTATTATGGTAGGAGAAGGAGAAAAAAAAAGACAAATATGACGTATTCTCAAGGGGGAAAAAGCGCACTCCGCCACTCCGTGGAGTGCCGGAGTGCCCGGAGTGGCTTGGAGTGGCTCGGAGTGGCTCGGAGTGGCTAAGAGTGACTCGGAGTGGCTTGGAGTACCGCGGGCTTCAGAAATTTTATTGAACTGAACTGTTCCAGAAATCTCTGTTCCTACAAGCAGAACAAAGACGTTCTGTCTGTGAGAAACGAATTCACAGAACAGAACACAATTGTCCCGTTATCTGGGAAATTCCCTCAAGGAAAGTACCGGATTGTTCTGTTCTGGGAACATAACTGTTCTGTTTCGGGAATCGGATTGTTCCGTTTTGGGGGAACAATACTGAGAGAAATATCATTATTTTATTTTAAAAGAAAACAACGCACTTCGCCACTCCGGACCATTGTACGGAGTGCCGGAGTGCTATGGAGTGCAATGGAGTGCGGTTTACTCCGCGGAGTGGCTGGAGTGGCGGAGTGCGCTTTTCCCCCCTTGCGTATTCTACTGATATTTTATATTTAATTCATTTTTTATTTTTTTTAGGTGTAGTCGTTGTTGTTGATCATTGTGATGTTTTAAATAGGACATCATTTCTTCAAAAATTTCTTCATTGGTCTATGACAAAGGACATTGAACATATGACCCATCCGATTATATTTCGTTATTCTGAACAAGATAATATATTTATTAATTCACAATTTAGATTATTATTGAATTTTCGAAGAGTACCAGTCACTAATCAAAGTAAATTTAATAGATTTTTTTTTGTATTTTTATTATTTATGGCAAATATTATCATTTGTTTATTATGTTTAGTGTGGAATGATATTGTCAAAAATCGTTTTATTGATCTACGTTTAAGTTGTAAACAGATAGAAGATATTGTATGGTTAAATATTGTCGAAACAAAATCACATAATTTTTTACATCATATTCGAAATAATCAACGATTAAAATTATTGGCACAAAATGATTTAACTCTAAGAAGAGTAAGATAAAAAATAAATGAAAGAATTATTCAGAACTCAATGGTGTATTTATTTTTTATTTTTTTGTCTAGACAAAATTGGTCTCCTATCTTCGATTGGATGATGAATCAACAGTAAATGGTCTCATTGAATCGGAAGAATTACTTTTAATATTGAAAAAATTCGATCATGAACGTCAATTATTGGTAAATACGTACGATGAACATCAATCACAAGAAGATCTTCTTCTTCAACGTGGTCAATGTTATCGTTCAACAGCAAAATCCTTAACAATTATGTACGATATAATGAGAGAAGATAATAATGTATGTTTTCATGTTGAAGCAAATATTTTTGACTGGTTTATTCATATTGTAATTAGTGGACTATCAAAACGAATGGAAAATAATGGTAAAAAGATCTTAAATTTTATCATAATTGATATATTTTTGTTATTATTATTATTTTTCTTTCATAGATCCATCAAATAAGGTACAAGCACGAGAAATTTATCTAAGATGTTTTGAAAAATTGTACAATTATCTTTCGTCAATGATGACTGAAAATGATTTAATATTATTTTTAACTATTTTTACATTAAAAGAAATGTTAATTATTAAAGATGATAATAATAATCATCAAATTATTACCGAACATGATTTAAAAATATTAAAAACTTTACTATTAAAACAAAATCCACATAATCGTAAAATAATTCCACATTTTCTCTATGATACATCAAAACCATCTTATTTAACTGATTATACTTGGCAATGTGCACAATATTTACAAGAAAATCATTCATCCATATTTGAAAATTTATGTCTAGAATTAGTTGAAAATAAAACGGATTGGTTAGAATATTTAAATGATCAAAAAATTGATTTACTTAATAAATGTCCATTTAAAAAACAAAATTTATCAATAATACATCGAATAATATTATGGTTAACACTTTGTCCACAAAAGGTAAGAAAATAATAAAAAAAGATATTCAATTTAAATGATTAATTTTGTCACTATTTTTATCTTGTTTTTTTTTTTAAGACAAATGATTTATTTCAAACATTTTTAACTTATCGTTATGGTGGAATAATTTGTTCAAAATCGGCTTCATCCATTACTGATACCTATTATTTATCAAATTTATTAAAACAACATGTTATTCTTATATGGACAAGTAAATAACTTCGATAATTTAGATTAGATTAACTATAATTATTTATATTATTCTTTCTTATTTTAGATTCCACTACATTTGTAGATCCTGTCAATGAAATCGTTTTACTTTCAAAAAAATTAAAAATAAAACAAAATATTGTATTAATATCGGCAATGGATTTACTTAATAAAAAGTATACTGATGAAACATCAAATATTAATTCTCTTCTATTAAAATCTATTCAAAAACAAAATTGGTTAATTATTAAAGATTTACATTTATCAGAGGATTTTTCAACACTTTTCTTTCAAAATCTATACGTATGTTTGTTTGTTTGTTTTTTATATTCACTACATATTTATTTTAACTTTGATAATAAATTATATTTTAGAATATGTTTCTATTATCCTGTTCTCATTTGAAATTACATGAGAATGAAATTAATGATTTAGAATTAGATCAATTTGATCAGTTATTATTCAAAACGCATATGAAATTTAAATTATGGTTAATTTGTGATCAACAATATCAAGATAAAATTCCAAGTATTTAAATATTTTAAAGTTATAAGAATTCTCTAGAGCTTTTTTTTTGTTTTTCTTTCTTTCTTCTAGGTTGGTTAAAACAAACATGTTTGAATGTAACATTAGAATGTCCATCACAGTCTACATTACAATTAAGACTCCAACAAAGTATTTTGCAGTATGAACAATTTAACTCGGTAATGAAATATTTTCATTTTTTTTTCATAAATTTTATTTTTTAAACTTTCGTCGTGTAATTAGGAGGATAAAATTAATCATTTAACATCGATACATTGTAATATTATTGGAAAAAATTTGATATCGAATACGCGCAAGTAAATAATTAATTTGTTACTGTTTATTTTACGTAGATAGAATATTTTTTTGTTTGAATTTAGTTTTCATGAAAATGATTTTCTCTACGATGTTAAACATTGGTGTTCATTAAAATCAAACGAACAAAATTTAAAATCAATTCTATATTTCCTCTATTCACGATATATTCAGAATGATTGCGATCAATGTTTGTTACAACGATTTGTAAACGATTTATTTTTGACACATGCTAAAACAACGGTAACATATTTTAAAAATATTTCATTTTTTATACAATTAAATCAATTTTATTTCACTTTTGTAGAGTGAAACTCTTCTAATCGATCGAATAAACGAGCCAAAACCGTATGTTGATATATTAAGTTGTTTAAAGAAAACATACTTGACTTATATTTTTGCTTTTACTTTTACTTTAGTGAATTTTTCAATAAATTTTACTTATTATACAAGAGAACATTAAAATTTGATGATTATGATGATGATGAAGATGAAATTCGTCGTCAATTACCTTTTGCTTTCTACACAAATGATGACATGTTACTTGTTGAATCGGTTATTCGTAGTTATTTAACATTGTTACGATCAAATACTTATATTTCTAATTCATTCATTCAACATTCACAACAAGAATCAACTTCAATCACTTTATCACATTGTTTTCGAACTGAATTTAGTCTATTAAATTCTATTGAAACTAATTTATGTATTGATATGGAATATTTATTAGATATACTGGCGGGTGATATAACATCAAACAATTATGAACATGAACTATTTCATAAAATACTATATAATCGACCATTTGAAAAGACTCGTTCAACAATATCGGACTTTGTTCTAAATTATAGTCAATCATTAAACTATTTAACATCAACAACAAATTCAACACTCGATCTAAGGTATCTACATCGTGTACAAACAATTTTGAATGCTGTTATACTTGAACTAAAAACAACTCATTTAATTAATGATACAATGATAGTCACTAACGTACGTAATAAACACAATAGTGTTTGTATGTATTTATTAATAAAATTCTATTCTATATGAATTTTTGTTTTCTAGTTTTTAAACGAACATTATTATGAACAAACATCGAATAAGAATAAGAATCAGCAGACCTTACATATGATTCGTGTTAAAGGTGTTTGTTTTACAACGGATAATTTGAACACTTCTGATAATCAAATACTGATAATTGAGCCAATAAAAATAAGTAAAATGAATTTAACAACGCATTGTACAAAATCATTGCTTATATTACCATCATTTAATTCTTCCAATCAAATTCCCTATCTGTGCTTACCATTAATATTAAAAAACAGTGATACAACGAACAATGATACAAAATCGGATTCATTAAATAATAAATTGTGCCTTGTTACTATTGCTTCTCCACATATTTAGAATTTTGATTTATCTCAATGTATTTGAGAATTTATTTTTCTAATGTTCAATATTTAAATATATTTTTGTCATTTTATTTTGTTATATTATAAGAGCAGTCATATCATTTAAAAAAAAGTAACAGTAATAGAGATCCGTATGAAAATGATGAAAAAAAAGAAAATAATTATAAATTTTTTTAACGTACGACGAAAGGTCTCCAAATGCTCCATTGCTTTGACCTTGAAACATACATGGTTTTTCCATTGACTGAAAGACAATGGTCTTACAATTCTAAATACAAATTCGTGTTGTCTGTCTGTCTGTCTGTTAAGATCAGCTACAAAAATGACAGCATTCTACAGGTAAGTCCGATTCAGACGGAATTTTCATTGCAATATTAAGTTGAAACAAGCTTTCGTATAATATTCATGTGATATTGTTGGAGATCTGGGATATTTGGCAGCCTTCTTCAAATTCGACTCAGCCGGCGTGGAAAGGTGGATGGGTGGCATTGTGAGTGAGTGAAGAAATAAGACTAAGAGGTGTTGTATTCGAATTTGGAATTCTCAATTTATGAGAATTTATAACTTCTGTATGCAGTTCAGAATTCTAGAGGAATTACGATTAGGACAGCAATTTTATAAAATTCCATGCATTTTATAGAATTCTAGAAAACTGTTGAATCTGTTATTGTTCGTATGTGGAAAAGAGAATAGTGTACCGATTTTCTTAGAAGTCTACCCATTTCTTAGAATTCTTGAATACCGTTAAGTTTTGTGACTGTTAATGTTTTGTGCACGTAGAATTATATCGATTCCCTAATTCTGTTGGGTTTGATTGATCTGTTAGTTACAGTAACGGGCATGGAATCAGCATTGATCCCCCCAGGGGCTTTTTGTGTATCTCCTTTTTGCGGGGGATACACAAAAAGTCTCTCCGATTTCTTATCCAAGTCCAGTAGTTCGTCTTCAGAT
Source organism: Didymodactylos carnosus (assembly GCA_905250885.1). NCBI lineage: Eukaryota > Metazoa > Rotifera > Eurotatoria > Philodinida > Philodinidae > Didymodactylos > Didymodactylos carnosus. The sequence continues at coordinate 2,209 of CAJNOQ010004338.1, read as the reverse complement.
CTAAAGTATAGTCGATGCTCTTATTGCTGTTATTACCACCATTTATGAATACTGAGAGAAGGTAAAAAAGCTTGTTGGGATTACGTTTGATTTTGAGAAGTCGTTCGATCGCGTGCCGATTTTTTCAATTTATCATTGTTTGTTTATTTGGCATCGACTTTGTCGCAAAGGTACACCAGAATTGTTAAAAAAAAAATGTCTTTTAATAAGAATGAAAGTTTTAAAATGTTTTTAAACGATAGAGTTCAGAATGAGTTATTAGTAAATCTCTGAGCATTTTCTAAAACCCAAAGTAAGCACGCATCTGTTTCTTTTTATGGGTATCACCAACCTATCCTTAGACGGGAAAACATCTAAACCCTTCATCTATCATGATATACGATACAAGAATTTCTTAGGGATATTAGAACTATCCTCCTGTGACTTCTGATAAGCTGAAAAACTAGTAGAATAGACGGTAGCAACTAGTGGATTTAACCTCGATTCATCCATAAGGATTTTTCTCTCAATTCGTCTCCTTTTTTATACGTAATCTTTTTACACAGTTATTAATAAACGATCATTTCCATCTGAGAAAAAACAAGTCATGGAGGAGTGAATGAACTAGATTAAAGTGTTCTTATATTTACAACTCTCATTAATTAGGAGAAATTTGTTATCAAATTGATGTATTTTTTGTGTCATTTAAATCAACCTCAGACACTGTTTCGAATAATTTAATGAGAGACAACAGTGAGGCATCAATAGAACATCATTTGAGAAATATATCTGTTTTATCAGTTGGTTTTAGCATGGTTTTCTACCTCTTCACACATAGATTTTAAGAATTCGAACAGTATGTCTTCTCGCGTCTGTTTTCCTGAAAGTTGATGTATAAGACAATAATAATAATGTGGGAGATGATGGTGCCCATGATGGATTTTATTGTACCTAGTCCCCACCAAGACCATCTTAGGTTTCTTGACTTTGGGATAAAAGGCACCTATAATTCAAAAACTTATACAGATAAAATATTTTTTAGTTATTAGAGCAAACATTTTTCTACAAAATGAGTGGTTGACAGGCTCTTCTATTTTCATTCTAGAGCTATTTTATTAGTACTCTCCTTCTCTACGACAAATGTCATTTTTTGTCTTCATTGATTTCTGGCATAGTAGTTGTACTAAAACGTGTGTAGAATCAAAATAAAACATTGAATCTACACTTTAAGCTTCTGTGCTATGTGTTTATCTCAAAATTGATTGTTGCGTCCGAAAACTTGGTTTTTTGTAGGGACCCTTAAATGTTCTAGTGCTTTAAAGTACTCGCATTCTAATTATCATCTTAATTTCTCTGTATCTACCTAGGCGCTGAGGTAGGCTGTTCCGTAATGTACGTTTCACTTGTTTACGTTTCCTACATTTACGTTTCGAAAAAATCACCACAGCTACGTTAACGTAAAATGTACGGTAAATGTAAGCTGCACAGGTTGCTAAAATCAGAAAAATTCAATCATGAGGTTTGGTTCAAAACAAAAGACAGAACACTGCTCAAAACACACCACTTATTCACTTCGAACGGAGCCTAGGAACAGCTAAACGTCGTTTCCACCACACATCAATAGCGACTTCTTTTTCATGTTCTAAAGCAAGAATTTTTAGAAAATGAGTTTAATTTTATTCCAGCAGCAATAATACACTGTGAATAAAAAAATCACATCAGCAAAACGAAATTAAGTACACAAGGGTTTATGATATTCGCCAGTAGGACAATGTCTTGGTTGTTCGCTTTTATTTGGTAAATTCATGAATTTACTCCCGGAAGCTACAGCCGAAGCAACTATTCACATAACTAACACACTCACCATTGATAGCTCCAACACCAGTCCTCCAGCAGTCCTTCGCAAGTAACGAACAAAACCAAACTAACAGTTCAGTCGATGACACTGCCATTCACGAATGAACCATATCAATACACCACACATCTATCTCCTATACGTTCCATGCTACCAGATGACATTTCACTTTCGTCACAGCAATGCTCATCGGACGACGAGGTGGTCAATAACAACAGGCTCAATAATGATGCAGCTAGTGAAGAATGCTAATGAGCAGACTATTCATGTATCTCCTGTATGTGCCATGGCACCAGATGACATTTCACTTTCGTCACAACAATGTTCATCTGACGACGAACTACTGGACTTGGATAAGAAATCGGAGAGACTTTT
>CAJNOQ010004337.1:0-17736 GCA_905250885.1 Didymodactylos carnosus | reverse complement strand
CCGATATATAGCAGTTCTGTTGAATGCCCCAATACCAGATTTAGTGCACTTCAGCACTAGAGTCTTGCGGGAATGAAAGAATTTTCTATCTCCAAGTCTTACGGTTTAGGAGTTTTTCAGAGATCAAGGTCCAAAAAGGACCCTGAACGGCGTCCCAAGGTTTTTTAATATACTTCAAGTTGGAGAGTTTGGGTTTGTTTTATTTTAAACTAGACACCACCTAACTACATGGACTGACCTCGCCGATTTTTCAATTAAGTCTTTATTGGTTTTCCAGGCAACCAACAACCTCCAAAACCCTAAAAAGCCTTCCGAATTTTCTAAAACTCCTCAGTTTGAGAAAAACTAAGACCTAATTCAAAAATCGACGCCGATCAGTCCATGTAGTTTCTTTTCCTCTTTTAAACAAAAAAAGAATGAACTCTCTACGACAATCCGCTGTTAGAAATCTTGAGACGCACTTCAGGTGTAACTCTTATATAGAGAAAAAGGTGTATTAAACTCTGTATGAAATACTCGATTTTACGACTTGTTGGAAAATGTCTGTAACTTTTTGATGCAAGATTATACAGCGTTGTGCGAGATCTTATTTTGACCTGAAACGTTTGTTCTACAAAGCTGTGTGTTCAGAAAAATTCTAATTGCATAAGTATCCAGGAAAAAAACTATTATTTGAGGATCCGGTTTACCGACGCTCTTTGAAAACTTGCTCAAAATCCGCAAAAAACCAGTTTTGTAACCAAACGCAATACAAATTCTGAAAGTAGGCACTTTAGGCTATCTTTCCATGTGCATATCTCAAAACCGATTTTTTGACCAAAAATCACCATTTCTGAGGGGGGCGGGGGCTTAAACGGGAGAATCGACTGCGTTTCTAATTCTCTAGTGGCTGCTTAACAGAAGGACTACGTACTTATTTTCGATGAAGTATAGTTAAATTCATTAGAAGCCATATTTAAGACAAAAAGCAGAGTGTCGTCGGGTGACTTTCTATCAATAGAAGAAACGAGTTCAGTTATAGATATATCAGAAAACAATGCTGTACGGCGTGGCCAGCCTTCACAGAGTTCGAATTTTTGTTTTCAGTCGAACAAAGGTTAGAAATACAGCATCAGACGCAGTTTTTGCGCTGATTACGAATCTGAACTGAAGAACAAATTAAAGTTAAATTTTCAAAGTGATAATTTAACTTTAAAAATTTTTAAATTTTAAATTCAATTTCCTGATCTAGATATAGTCTTTTCAAAAATTCTGATAACTATATCATCGGATAGAGATTCGAATTCTCTACAAAAGGCCTCATCGATTTTCATGTTTGGATGCCAAAATCTTTTTTTGATTTTCTAAAAATAGTTTTGGCACTTTGTGAGCAATTTTCTGTAGTTTAGTCTGATTTTGAAACTTTTTTTTTGGCTGCATCGGATAGAGGGCAGCTCAAACTATCTATCTATGTGCAAATGAGAGCTTGGTAAGCAGTTCTCTGGCAGAAAAAATATATACTAAACCATCTGCAGGGTAAAGCAACAAAAGGTAAAATTCTGTGACGCTCACTTTTTTTCCATTTTTTCTGCCAGGGAACTAATTCAAGCAAAGTCTATAGTGATTACAACAGCCCATACTGTGAGGTTTAATTTGGTAACTGAGCGATCATTTCAGAATTAACCTAAAGCTGAGTAATTTACACTTTACTGGAATACCCAGAAAAAAACTGCATTTTTTAAAATTCTGTGACGGCCTCTATTTTTTTGACTGGAACTTTTGATTTGCTTGACCAGTCTAGTTCAAATCTTTTTTAGTAGTACAACTTGTTAATACCTATCATTGATAAGTGTTGCTTCTCTGCCGAGACAAAGGGCGCAGAAGACAAAAAAAGGAAATTCCGTAACATTTGGCCACGCCGTGTATACGAACAAGAATTACTAAACACGTTTTTCTATATATTTTACTTTTCTTTCTTTGCTTCGACAATACGAGACAGTACATTACACAGCGTTATAGCTGGACGGAAAAAAACACTGTATCCTACTTTTTTCGATCAAAAACACACATGTTGGAAAATATAGTAGAACTCACTAATCAGTCATGTTCGTAATACTGGAATTTCAGCAATGGCTTTCTTAATGAGCGCACTTTCGGCAATAATTAATTTACTGTTGTCCAAAATTCCAGTAATTAGAAAGTTAAGATAAGTATTTGCAGAAAGTGCATGGTTAGGATATGGATTTTTCAGGATTCTAGGCCATGGGTCATTCGAATATTACGTTGGCTATGATGTGTGTGAAGCAAGCACCCTGGAAAGCACGCAGTCTGAGAACAACCAGCTTGAAAAGCAACCACGCTGGAAGTCAAATGATTTCTGACTGGAGTGTTTAGTTTTGAAATAATCTAATCTCTCTCTTTCTTTCTTCGCTACCGCCGTTGTTTGTCTCTTTATTATTATTATCAAGCTGAAAAAATCTTAATTGTATGGACTTTTGGCAATGATTAATTTATTGTTGCCGGACGTTCAGTTTTAGTCGAGAGTGATTTTAACTCAACAGTCGAAATTAATTCAATTCTAGTTGTCCGAATTATAATTTAACCTCCCCTCCCCCTCTAACTGCATGGCTATATAGGAACTTTATTCCATTTAAATAGGTTTCCACCACTTTTATTATTTACCTTCTATTTACCTTGGAATCTGAGAAAAAGGATCAGTGAATACGACACAAAAAAAATATGTTCTTATGCAATAAGTCATGCTCGTTCACGAAAGCACAATTACAGCTGCGCATAAGGGTAGAAGATAATGATACATGTTTCAGTTTATTGGCCTTGTCCTCATGTAAATGATCTTGTATTTGTCTTTTTTCAAATATTTATTTTCAAAAATAGAAGAAGTGACCACAAAAGAAGTCGTACAGGTTAAAACACGTGTTCTTTTGATGTTAAAATACAACAAAATACTAGATGTATATTGTTATTATACCATAGCCTACTTGTATTCCTTCACCTTCGACATGGTTTTTTCTCCGTTTGTACATGCAAATGTAAAATGCTTCACACGAGTTGTTTTGGCCTACTCATGAAAAACATTCATTTTTGCGCTTTTCTCACAAAATTTTAGTCCAACAAGAATTCTAAATCTAGAGAATAGAGTAGTAATAAATAAACGTAAGTAAAGAAAATATAGAACCGCAATAAAGATCATCATTAATAACAACTTTATTCTCTAGACGAGCTTTCGATGTGTATCCTATATTATTATCAGACTGACTTTAGAAATATTAAAAACTACAAATATATAAATGAATAATAAAAACAAACAGAGACAAATCTAAAACACATTCTATGATCAATAACATCACTTATAGATCAAGATAACACTGAAAAAGGAAAGAAAAGAAATTAAGACGATGATGTGTGGTGGGTCGATTTTTCTTTCTTCCAACATTATTATTCTCTCCATCATCTTTTATAGGGTCTCTCCTGGATTTAAGATGTATGCGTAGCAAATAATTTTTGCAATCTCACTTTAATTAGACTCATATAAATCGATCGCAGTATTTGTTTGCTGCCTAAGGTATAACCTATAACGATAATATATAACTTAAAAAAGAGAAAGACAGATATGGTAGAGGAAAGAAATAACGATATGTTAAATTCCGTTTGATCTCCTCAATAGTACCTCAGTACACGTTCTTCTCTTTACACTGTGTTCGAACTCTTTTATGAAAACTTCTCTTAAACATCCATATACACACTCAGATACAGTAGTGTAGAATATAAACAACGTCATATACTCTCCCATTATGCATTGTGTAATTATTCCATATAATAAACGTTTTTGGAATTTATGGGTAGTTTTTGCGTGATGATACGCAGTCCATAGTTCTGACGAATTTCATCTGATACTATCAAGGAATCGATGGTAGAGTGATCCTCTGAACTTCCTGATTGAGATCATCTTTTCTTCAGCTTATATGTTATTCCAGAGTCGTTTTTTTTCCTTTAATAATGTGACGCACTTCGGAACGTTTGGTTCCGTCAACATATTACGAAACCTTCCAAAACTCTACGAAACTATCAATGGTTTATCCGATGGTGTACGGAGCCTTTAAAAGTTGTCCAGACCCATATAAAGCTTGGTGCATGATATACCAAACCACAAACAAATCTACGGCGCTCGCAGAAGTTTTCGTGCAAAAATTGTGAGACGCTATGAATTCTGCTGAACTTAAAACAGTTCCATTCGAAATATACCAAACGATTTTCATTCCACTGTACCTAAAATCCTAGGGCCCACAATGCCAAATTTTTAAAGTTCGCCAATAAACAATTTTTTTTACGGTGCACGGGTCGATGTCTGGGTGCGTGTGAGAGTAAGGAGACTCCACAACCACACGCCCTCATCCACATACTCACACATACAAACCGTTGCCACCGGCTAAAAATTAAAACACAAAAAACCACGACTCTGGAATAACATATAAGCTGAAGAAAAAAAAGATGATCTCAATCAGGAAGTTCAGAGGATCACTCTACCATCGATTCCTTGATAGTATCAGATGAAATTCGTCAGAACTATGGACTGCGTATTATCACGCAAAAACTACCCATAAATTCCAAAAACGTTTATTAAATTCAGATATTTTTGCTCAATTAGGGTGCTGCAAGATGGGATATTTATATATCTATGGCCTACTCATTAATACATCAGTCTGATGGCATGTGTGTTATACCGTCCGATGAATGTGAATATGAATTCGATGTTACACGTAATGCAGTTTCATTAGCAGTTAAAAATCCAACAGTGAAACAGAGAATTACATCCGATTTAACTCTGGAAATATGCGAAGAATATTCAAAACAAGCAAAAAAATCAGCAGAGAATCTCAGTTTAACACCGAATTTAGAACTGTTAGCAATGATCAAAGTTGCTTGTATTCATGATGTTCAACTGAGTGAAGATAAAAGAGTAAGCCTATTCCTGGGTTGGGTGACTTCCTTTAAAAAACCTTTCATTAAAGCATTTTTCTTAAATGAAGATACCAGAACTGTCATTAAAAATGTTTTTAATGAAAGTCCTGGTACTTTCGTTAAAAAACTTTTAACAAGAGTCCATTAAAGGGCCGCCCACAGGTAATAACTTTTTTATCTTATAAGTTGACAATTGTTCAACATGCCGGAATATTCATTTTCTGGGGCTATATGTTTCGTGAACGTTTCACATACGTTACTTATTGGAATACGACTGTCTGACGCTTATTTCGCTCAAGCTCTAACAGCATATAAATCAGCACGTCGTCTTGTTCCGAGTCACGGATTGAAACTAGACGAGAGAATGGCTTCCACCTATACGTCGCTTATTGAAAGACATACGCTTGCTGATAATTTGGCTGAAGCAATACACGTATATGAATCAGTACTTCTGCCTCAGTTACAAAACTATATGTGATGAGACAATAGCTGATATCTACACGTCCCCTGTCGAAAATATATTTATCTGATGGGGAGTTGTCTTCAGCTAACGAAGCATATAAATCAGCATGGTCTTCTGCCGAGTCACAAAGTCATGTTTCATGAGAAAATAACGGACATCTACGCGTTGCTTATTGAATGACATATTGTGACGATTCTTTGTCACAACCTCTCTATACAGTACGTACTTCTTTCGGTAGGGCTACTCTCTTTTGTTCCGTTCTGTTTTTGTTCTTTCCTCGCTTTGTCCTTTTGTTGTTCTTATCTTTTGTACATGTAGTAGTACATATATATATTAGTGTTTTTCTTCTGTTAGAGTTAGTTTTTTGCAGTTTGTGATAAAGAGTAGTCGAATAAAAGAGTGATACTACATATCTTAACGCATGCATAAAATCAACTCAAGGACTTATAACTAGAAGAAGTATAGGTTCCTCACACTTGGCGATCTCGTCTTGCCGAACCTTCCGTTCTCCTGCTAAGTATTTTTCTTCTCTCTTGCAAAGTTTTTTTTCATTAAATAGTATTTTTCCGTTTTTTTCTACCTGTTCGATCAGTTGGGTAAGTCACATTGGTTTTATCATGATTCAATTTCCTAATTAATCCTCCACTGAAAGATCCATCTCCTAACGCTTTATGATAAGCATCGTTCTCAGACGATACTCATTCAGGAACTGAATGAAAAATTGACCGAACGAACCAACATATCGATGATGCAATCCACGCCTTTCCCGTGTATATCGTCGGATTTTTACGATTAATTTTTTCGTCTGAGTTTTTCCGGTTTCCTTTTTTTGTCTTTGCCATGTCTTCGATCTTTTTTCTTGTGCGTCCTTCTCCTCCTTTTCTATATCGCGTTTTAACCTTGCACTGCAGCTGCTTTCCTTTTAATTCTCTTTTATTTGTATGTTTTGTTTTTAATCCGCAGTATCCGCGTGAGGGCACTCGGATCTCGGTGGGGAGAGGAATGTGACGATTCGTCGTCACAACCTCTCTATTCAGTACGTACTTTCACCAAACCGTCATGTTTTTTCCCGAAGAACTTGGTATTTCTTCACGAAAATTCTTTTGTTCCGTTCTGTTCCTTGTCTGTTTTTGTTCTTTCCTCGCTTTGTCCTTTTGTTGTTCCTATCTTTTGTACATGCAGTAGTAAATATATATTAGTGTTTTTCTTCTGTTAGAGTTAGTTTTTGTAGTTTGTGATAAAGATAGGTTCCTCACACATATGTCTGATGATAATTTCGCTCACGCTTTACAAGCATTCGAACTGGCACGTCGTTGTCTTCCGTATCGCGAAATGAAACTAGATGAGAAAATAGTTGATATCTACGCGTTACTTATTGAAAGGCGTATATCCGACGATAACTTCTCTCAAGCTCTAAAAGCATATGAATTTGCACGTCGCTTTGTACCCAGTCACGGACTGAAACTGGATGAGAGAATGGCTTTCATCTACGTGTCCATTATTGAAAGACATGTCTAGTGATAAGGCATATATCTAATGAATATTTACATGAAGTAATAAAAGCATTTGATAATAACATAAGACCAAATGCAGCTTGTATCGGGTAAAGAAGAGAAAAACATAAATGGCGCTGGTGTGTCGTTAAGATGTAAGTAAATAAACAAAAGAAACCATTCAGGAAATTAAGCGATATCTTTCGCTTCGCTTTTCAGTTTTAATAGAGGACACAGAAAATAAAAAGATGGATTGTTGATTGTAGCACCATCGACGCACTTTGAAAGAGCCTCTGTGGCGATGTTTAGTATTTCAATTTTTTCTCACTCATGCAAAAATTGATTCTCTAAATCTTCTTTTAAGTTTTCAGATTTTCCTCTTTCCAATGGAAAAAAAATTTACTCTCCAGTCGATCGGGAACATAGAGAAATAGTACTCGTCCAGGCACTATCGCATCACCCGTTATCATGTTTGATCTGTAAGGGAAGCCGTCAAAATAATTGAATGCGTGGAATGTGAACATGGAGTATACCCTAAGCATAGAGACATTTGTTCATTTCTGTCGATGCGTGGATATAAATAAACATCCTCCTTTTTTCTTTTTCTCGCTTAATTGGTAGAAAGAGAAAGATCTGATATAAGATGCACGTAAGGGAGACTCGCAGTAAAAAATAGATTTCGTTTATTTATACACCGTTCGATAGAGAATGCAACGGAGACCACGATTATCGCCACCCCGACTCCCAAAACCGTTTTGTCACCGAGATATCCTCAAAATATTGAGAGGGAGTCAAAAACCCAAAAAAATGCTCGTTTCGAAAAAGCTCCGTAGTTTGGCTCGCTAAGATCACAGAGTTTTGCAACTGGGATATTCGGATTCAGCGTTGAAAGCGGAACCTATCCATGTACTTTTCGAAGCTCTAGCTCTAAAACTGAACTTTGATAACGCAGTTAAAGCATAGGCCAAAAGCGAGACACCCTCTTCTTGCAGATTTTCACAGATTTTGTGGGTGGTTGTTCCCGCGATATTTTGGTATGGCCAGATGCAAAAAAACAGAACCTTTAAGAACCTTTTGGAAATTGTTTTCGTTCCAAGCACATCGTATCGCGAGAGAGTGTCAAACTCTGAGCAAAAGAAGGCGTCTTCGAGCCTTCTAGAATATCTCTAGGCTGAGATAAGGTCATTTTACTTTCAAAGATGCACATCGAGTTTTGAGCAAAATGAGACCTTCCTGGGCTTTCCAGCGTCTTCCTATAGGAAGACGCCTATAGGCTGAGGACGTCTCATTTTGCTCAGAATTTGATGCTCTGTCGATACGATGTGCTTGGGACAAAAACAATTTCCAAAAGGCTCTTGAAGGTTTCTCGAAGTTCTATTTTTGCAACAAGTTATTGTGTCACTTATATAAAGCTGAATTACATATTTTTGTCTAAAGAACGAAATAAAGAAGAACGAACTTTATCACTAAATATTGATCTACTCTTGTACCTAAGGGAAACATCACTCATTATGAGTTTAATGCAAAATCGCTCAACTTAACGAGTTAAATGAAAATGAGTTAGAGAGTATCCATTTCTACTTTTTATCTCATCGGACATCGTGAGCGAGCTATTTCCAAAAATAAGTACCGTTTGGCTTTTGAGATACAAGGCCGCCACTGTCATTGCTTGGCTCCATCGAAAGTGCAATTTTTGTTTTTTATTGAGATCAGTTTTAAATAGACTTTTTCCACTGCCATGACTTTGCAGTTTTCTGTTCGGGTCTTGGTCTGTGAGAAAAAGACGTCTCACATTGATATTACAGGAACGTCTGAAAGTATCTTTAAGAGTTGAGAAGTATAAATCTTTTAACAAACAATTAAATAAATTAATTTGTGATGGATATAATTGGAACCAGAACTTCTTTTATTAATGTGAGAAACAACAAATATGTACACTAATGAGAACAGAGAGTAAAAAAAGGTTTAATTTAGATATCCCTTACATGATGTATGTTTAGTTAATTAAAACTGTATGTTAGTAATAATATATACACATAATGACTAAGATCCACCCGTAGCATTTTCCTTTAGTAAACTGCAATCTGCAATTTCAGTTTGTTTGGTATTTTGCATTCTGAAATGCAAAAAAACTGACTTTGCATTTCAGAATCCAAAAAGCGATGAATTTGTATCTCGAAAAGTCGAATTGACATTTTGAAAATAAAAGCTGCATTTTTTGTCTGTTTTAATGCAAACTGAAAAACCTTAGTATTTGACACTCAAATATTTACAGTTTGTGCAGGTTCATATTTTATGACCTGGTTAGATGTCATTCAGCGTTGAAAACTAAATTAAAAACTAATATTAGATGCATGCATTTCGAAGGTATATCTCGCATGCATCTAATATTAGTTTTTAATTAAGTTTTCAACGCTGAATAAGAAAAAAGATTATTTGAATGTTGCGACGAAAAACTCAAGTCGAAAAATCAGCTTTGATGAACATCATCGTTCTTTTTGAGTTTTGAGGTGCTTTGAGTTTTCTCGATTTCAACATGAAAAAAACGTTTTGAAATATTGAAACCTACATATTCATGATCAGCTCGGAAAATCCTATAGAATGGTGTAACATAAATCCAGAAAAAATGTTTGCTTCATTTTTGCATTAGTCGAACCCTACGTTATCTTTTATTTTAACAAAATGATAAGCTGTTTTTTTCGTCGATAATGCCGATTTCTAAAAACGATAGCACTAAGAATTGGGTAGGTCTTGAAAATCATTGCTTTTAAGACTTACCAAACACTAAAGTCTTGGAAAAATATCATATTTATGCACAATCAACGTAGCTCTATCAAACATACGATTTGGATTGATTTTGTTAGAAACTTTTTTATCATGGTTTTTTTTCTCAAACAGGTACAGTGGCTTATATGCAATTCACTCATATATTTCTGTACCACTTTTTGTATTTAGAATCGGCTAATCTTTCCAGATTTTATCCAACCATGTATATTTTTCCATAGATTGATACTTGTAACAGTATCGATCCCTGGCACAATATTAAACATAGTACCATCGATTTACGAATAAAAATGAGTAAAAATTATTAGAAAAAATAATATATATTTTGTTTAATTCTCAATAAAACATTTTGAAAAATTGTCATCGTTGTCATCAATTTGATGTAGTCATGTTAATAGGTGACTTCTGTATTTTCTTACATCGTGTTTTTCGTGTATTATTTTATAGTGAAATGTAAAGAAATGTGTATTTTCAAAACAAATAGATTGCTTTCCATAAATTTTGAAAGCTTGAATACGTGTTATACATTGTACAGAGTTATACATAAAGTATAATTTATTTTTGTGTTGAAAATATTATTTTATCAGGTAACATTAACCGGAGCTGGTACGCTTACCCATCCATCTATTTCATTTTCATCATCTGATTGTTGTCGTATATCAAGATATTGATAAGGACGTTTTTTGAACGGTAATTTTCTAATATCGTTAAGTTGTTGTGGTTTCCATAATGTTCCAAATCCAGAATTTGGTCCAAATTGAAATGTAAATTGTCCTGATGTTTGTCTAATAATATCTAATTTATAATAAAATCGAATAGCTCGTGCAAATTTATCATATGTCATTTCAAGTCCACCATGACGTCCTTTAACATGTTGCCATAATTTTGCACACGATGATGGTAAATGAAGTTTAAATATACCCTCATTAATATTAATATAAGATGCATAAGATCGATAGTTGGGTTTTTCTAATAATAATCTTAAAAATTCATGAAGATATGGACGTCTATAAATTTTTGTCTTTTCATCTCCAACTAACCACTCAGATGTTGTTGTTTTACACATTTTCATTACCATCTTTAATTCATTATCGTTTGTCGAATATGTTAATGCCATACCTTTTAAAAAAATAAAAGAGATCCAAATATTTTGATACGTATAATTGCCACCCTAGTAGAAGTTAGTCATATATATTTCAATCGACTTTTTTTTCTGATAAAGTTAAATTCGTCGTGCACAATTCAACATGAGAATATTATTTGCAATTGTAGAAATTGACATTGGCTGATCACTTTTGTCGTTCATGACGGTTCAAAATTACACCTGTAACAAGTCTAATGACAACAGATCGAATAGAAAAAAATTCTTATTGCCCATCGTTTTCACTCATCGGGCATGCTGTTGCCTTTTTTTTTTTTGTCACAATAATCGAAAAATGACCAAAATTAGTGAAAAACTTATTATAAATTATTTGTAGGAGACAGTTTTCACTTTGAATTTTATCTCTAGTTTACTTTTGTTTTTCTACAATGTAGCTGATACTAAAGATGAGAATAATATTTATATGGTTAAGATGCTCAAATATTTCTGTCTCCCTCTGTTAACAAAGATTTGTCTGCGAGTAAAAAAAAGTATTGTTTTGAATATATGCACAGTTCAACTATAAGGAAGGATATGTAAACCTTCAAATGATGTTGACAAGAAATATATAAATATAAATACTTTCTATTTTTTTGACTACATGTGCAACTAACAAGACCTGATTTGTATGTCTTTGGTTAACTAGAACAGTAAACAGCGAGATTAGATCTGTTAATGAAATGACAATTCTTTCTATTCTCGTTTATTGGTGAGCAACAGGAATTATAGAGGCTACAATCGTCCTCACTTCAGAAAACGTCTTACGAATAAGCAGTTATTTTATCGAGTGTTTAGTGACATTTGACCTTCAACTAACAAGTTCGTTTCTTATCAACAAAATAAAAATAAGATAAAAAGAACAAAATGAGTGTTCTCATTGCAAAGCAAAATAAAATGTTTACTGTTTATTATCCGTTGTAAAATAGAAAGTGTTCCACTACTTCTTAAATAATTTCAGAACGAAAGATCATAGAGACCTCGAACTTCTAGCATTTTACAGTAAAACCCTGCGACTATTCACCTTACAAAAATGGCTTTGAGATTCTACATCTAGCACACATAACAAAATCATAGAAACTGATTTTGAGCATTCACTTCGAAATCCATGTTTATTGGATTTTCGTACGTTGCTAAAAACAAACATTGGTACAGGATTCAGATTAATCAACAACCTATATTTTCCAGTATTTATGAGATTTTAAGATTTTACATTGTGTGATCTGAGAAAGTATGAGTAAAGGTGAAGACTTTGAACTGAAAAACTTGCGTCTATTTCGATGACAGTTGTTGCTCTATGTAGGCATGTCTTTGAAACAAAAAGTTCAACATGAATTTGTTTAAAAATCACAATTTCTATGATTTTGCTATATGTGAAATCTCAAAGTCAGTTTTTTGTAAGGCAAATAGTTTTAAGATTTTACTATAAAATGCTAAAAAGTCGAGGTCCCTATTACCTTTCGTTTTGAAATTGTTTGAAAAACAGTCGGGCACTTTCTATTTTATAATGGATAATAAATAGTAAACTTTTTATTTTGCTATGCAATGAAAAATAGCCTTGATTAATGCACGAACCTTGTTCTTTTTTTCATTCATGTGTATTATTCGTTTATGATAGTTTTTGCTTCTTGCTTAACAGAAACAAATAAAATAAATCCACATGGTCATAGTTCAGCGCATACACGATGTATGTACAGCATAGGATGCAAGTGGAAGTGAATATAGAACGAAAAACAGTTAATGACAAACATATATTCAAACAATGATCGTTACCGTGCACATTTCAGTTTTTTCTCTTCAACTTTTATACTACAGGTAACAAATTCAACATATTATGTGAGAAGAATATAAAAAAAATGTGTGTATATATATACTGGAAGTAAATATTTGCAGAATTATTCAGTACACCTACTCAGCCTCACACATCTTAATAGCAATGAATAATTTCATAAGTGAGCGTGCATAAAGATTCGAATATGAGACGCATTTTTTTTCCCAGGGAATTGCATACCAAAGTAAAAGATAGTTTTCACCACACTGTAGTTTTGATTATGACATAAAAATATACTAGATGACTCAGATCACAGTATATTTTATGATCCAACAATACAGCAATTCTACGTGTTGACACAATGCGATCAGGTTCGTGGTTTCCATAGATACTCTTGTTCTTTGTTGCTGGCATTCTGCATTGATCGACTTCCGTGCATTTAAACTAGTATGTAAGATGAGATATTCTAACCATATGTTATATTCATTGACAATCTAATTTGTAGTGACTGAAATAATGATTTATACTAATCCTGATCAGAGACCATTAGCGAATAATACTACTATCCACTCTATAATAGACTGTAATAGGCCTACTTGTCGAATAATTCGAAAACAAAAGAGCAGGGGAAGTCGGTTTTCCAGAATTTTTTAGAAAGATCTGATGCTGTATTATCATAAAAAACGTATTTCAAATTTTTTCTCAAGTAGTTGTCTAACAGGGCTCCGTATGGTTCGGTCTGATCCCAATTTTTGAGAGCAGGACCGCTTCGGACCATTTTCGATAAAAAGTTTGGGACCAGAACCAATCCGAACCACTTCGAACCATGAAAATTTTTTCCCCTTTTTTGAAGCTCTATTTCCACTGTGTAATGAAAAATTGTTTAATTTCAATTTGTGTCAAATCTGAAAACAAACCGTTTCTTAATTAAATGTTCAGCAAAGCTCAGCTAGTCGGTAAACAAAAAAATTAACAGATCTCTAAAAAATTTTGCAACCAGGACCAGTTCGGGCCAATAGTTTTGGAACCGGGGCCAGTTCGAACCAAATGGATTTCTGTCCGGTCCGCCTTGGTCTTGGACTGGACCACGCGGCGTCCTGGTGTCTAAACAGTGCTTGAAAAACTAGTTCAAATCTTCAAAACTGAAAGAACATCATTGCGGTTCTTTTCACGAGTAGATAATTCTAACTGTCTTGTGCAAAGCGAGACCTCGATATTTCGGTAGTTTTCGTTTGCCAGAAGTACTGCTAAGTGTATTTTCACTAAACTTTCTAGAAGCTCTTTTGAGATACAAATCTGATCCTATTTGTCAGTATCAGCAATATTTCTCCTACGGTATAAGAACAGATTTGTACCTCTGTCGAGTCGGTTTTCAAAAGTTTTCTCATTAATATCTTTTATCTGATATATGTCGTACGATGCAAAAGAAAACAGTGAATGAATTGCACGCGGGATCCGAGTGACATAAGCAGCAGTCATATTTTCTACCGCCCTAGAATAGAAGACCATGGCCTTCTATGATGGTGGTTTCGCACATAGCACTTTTTTTGGTGAAAAACTGCCCTGTGGAGCGTTTTTAAAAAATTTTCGCTCCAGATTGGCTTTCTATTAAGGGTGACCTTCTGTTCTGAAGAGGGGAAGGGCGGGTATCTGGATGCAAGTTCTCGTTAAATATCAACGCGATTTGTCAGAAACATCGGTCCTACTGGTTTTTAAGCGATGAACAAGATCCCGTTAAAACTGATAAAAAAGGTTTAATATATGCGGTACGTTCCTCACATTCTACTGTAGCCAACGAGGCAATGAATCAAGTTACTTTTTGATGAGAAATGATAGCACTAGTCGAGCCTTACAGCTTCTCCTGTGGTTGAGAAATAAATGGATTCACTGATGACTTTTTTTCGACTTTCTTTTGCATGAACACACGATTCTCCAAACATAATCGAAAACAGATTCCACATGGTAAATAGAATGAATACCTTTGTTTAAGAATATGACAACGCCTAGTTAGCCTTGAGAACACTGGTAATGTTTTATTTCTTCATCATCATCATTCACAAGTTTATTATTGTTTGCACATAATCATACGTAGATAAAAATGTGACCGCACCTGTGCACAAGTGAGTATGCAAAAAACAGAAATTATACGGGAGAGAACGTGAGTATACAAATTGTACCTACAATAATGACAAAAAAACGAAAACAAACGCTCACGCTCTAAAATATTCACTGCGATATTATCTACTAGAGGGTATGACATGAAGGACAAAAAAAAAATTTATCACAAGGATATACTTGGACTAAAACTCCTCCCCATAACAAACGACCATCCCCTATTAGAAGACCGTTGCTGACGATTTTCTTTTGAGAAACCGTCCACGATATTTGGCCTTAAAAGCGACTTGAATTGCTCGCCAAAATAGAAAATCGTGGTGAGGAGGGTACTGTGTATTCATTCAAAAAATACGCCAATTATTGGATTGAGCGAAAAAAGATCGTATCAGTCTACTACTTACGTTTAATTCGACCGGTTTGTGCTAATACCGTTGGTACACATACCGTGACTAACAAAATTATTGACACATCACTGCTCTATGACTTATGTAAATATGTTCAGCATTTAACTTTGTTTCGTTGTTATTTCATTAAAAAAATGGTAAAAGGATCGGGTGTATTAACGTTACAGAATTATTGATCCAGAAACAAAAAGTAAATTGTTTATTTTGGGACTGAAAGAGTCCTAAACAAATTAATATCTCGTTGAATAACCTTTCATTTTCATACATTCATATAATCGATCGTTTTTTCTAACGAATTTTGTTCTATTCCTCTGGTAGTAGATCCTGAGGTTGTTTTTTTTGTGTTTTGACTCGTGTTTCTTTATTCTACCTTTGTCTTCATCCCATAAAAAGTCAATGATCCTGAGGTCTACTAGAGCAGGTAGCCACGCCAAGACTCGAATCCTTTTTCTTTCAAATACAACAGAAGCTCACAAGCCTGATGGTTTCCTATGGCGAGTGAAGTAAAGTCATAGAGTAGCGGTGTGCTGATAATTTTGTTAACTACTGCAACATATGTGAAAAAGACTGAAAGTAGGCTTCCTAGAAATCCAACTGATAAAATACAAATGATTCGAAATTCTTCCAACTATGTCATGAAAAAGTCTTATCTTTTCGCTATATAATCCTTCAAATTAAGATTCCAATTTACTTTTATACAAGAAAAGTTACTAATACTGATGACTGCAAAATGCAGAAAACACAAAAAATTGTGAAAAAAAAGCTTCCAGTTATCATTTTGTTACAAATAATTATTTAGTAAAACAATTTTTCTACTAGGTAACTATTTAGTTTATTACATATTATATCAAGCTCATCACGACTATGTTGAGAACAAATGTTATTTGATCAGTACGAATGATGGCGTAGGCTGATGATTACGTACTACCTTGGATAATGTATCACACGACAAAAGTGAAAAAAAGAAAACGTTTAAAACGTCTGACCTATCTCTGAAACATTCACTAAATTAATTAGGAATAAGACAGTATTATCACCAAACTTCAAGTATTATCTTTCATAGAATGAAGTCTAGTAGTGTTAGCTTTATAGTATTATATATTTCAAACAACACGTATACAATTACACTTATCTTATATAAAATGTGAAAGTTCCTCTCAAATATAAAAGAAACAAAATGTGAATTTTATCACAGATAGTCGACAAGCTATACGTGAGTTTCTTGTGAACAAGGTTATTCCTGACTGACTAAGACAAGCATTGGATCTCTCATTAAAACTAATGTCACGCCAAAAAACATTATAAAAATGAAGTGTTTCGTTTATGATGAGATATACAAATGCTTACAATCCTCTTTTGAGTTTGAACTGTCCCATTGTTCTGAAACAACTTGAAGTTTAGTCCACAATAATAGATAGATAATCGTTTGAGTTTCAGTACATATCATACAGTAATAAGGTTTACACAATATTTAGCTTTTCTTTTTGCGTTTGTCCTTCACGAATTTTGAACTTGGATTGTTCTATCGAAAAGATCCATCTATTTATCGTTAAATTGATTGACGGCATGTGATATTGATTCAGGTCGTAATAGGAAATAATGACACTAGCGGCGGTTCAGTAAACGATCTAGATGTGGATAATGTTTCTGTTGTGTTTTTAAAATGATTACAGATATCGAACACGCATCTACTTCTTATAATAATACGTTAACTGAAGTTGTGAAAGAACACATCAAACTCTTTGTTTTTATGAGATATCCTGTCTTCATAAATCCAGTTTTATAAATCACACATTTATGAAACGTGGAAACAAGTTTCATAAAAGTTAGAAAAGTTGAATGTTGAATTTTTTAACTCAGAAGTTACATAAAAACGAAAAATTTTATGAAACTTGTTAAATGTTTCATAAATGTGTGATTTATGATACTGGATTTATGAAGACAGCATAATCCGTTTTTATACATAAAAGAAATGTATTGTCAATCTATCGAAAGAAAAGCCAATATCTATCTTTGAAAAGGTATCGTCCCGATTCGTCGACAAATCGGACACTTCAAAGAATATACATCAAAGAATTTCAAAGGCGGGAGGGGCGGTGTGAGAGTGAGTGTCGACGAATCGGGACTGAATCTTTGAAAAGTGTTATTAGCATTTCGTTTCTAAAATATGCGAAAAGAAATCAGCATTGCCGATTACCTTTCAAAACTACCATTTTAAGACAAAACAGGCTATCAACATTTTTATTAGCTCAATACCCGTCGACATGGAAGTAGGGCACAGTGAGCAATTTTGACTAGGCACGTGGACATATGTGGACATATGAAGCGGTACGAAACTCTATAAACACGCTTTTTACAGTTTTTTGAATATGCTCTTTCCAATGGTGATATTTCCGAAATCCCAAAGTAATTATTTCTGGGTTTTCGAAAGTTCGGATACCTATTAGAACCCATAAAAAATATTTTGGATGTCGAAAATCTCACCATTGGCAAGAGCATATCCGAAAACATGTGTTTATAGACTTTCGTCCGGTTGCTAAAACGAACATTCAAGTACCCATGCAAAATTTGCTGCAGTCATGCTTCTATATGCTGTAAAAAATAGTCGT
>CAJNOQ010004336.1:0-17743 GCA_905250885.1 Didymodactylos carnosus | reverse complement strand
ATTAAATAATTGTACAACAGATGCATCTTCATGATTAAGATGAATGAGAAGTTTTAATTCACGATAGGTTCGTTTTGCATGAATATCTGATTGAAATGGTTTTAGCATTTTTTTGATGGCCACCTCTCGATTTATAATTGTATCTCTGGCAAAGGCAACCGCACCATAGGCACCGGTACCGATAAGTTTAAGATCCTGATAACGAGTCGGAATATTGAATGTAACAGCACCGAGTTCAACTGCATAATACTCGTTTGAACTCATTGTTTTTGAAATAATATTATAATCTGAAAGTTAAACGAGATTTTAGCAAACTATGGTTACAAAGTTGTATTAGCGACATAGGCAGAAATTAGAGAACTTCCATTCTCGATACTCAGATGCATTCGCAAATCATTATCGTGTGCAACTTTCGTTGTAAAAAGTTTAGCGAACTACTTTCAATCCTTATGGAGAAAATTTAAAAACAACGATATCGTACATACGAACGTATCTTTTTATCTAAATTTGATATTTACACATATTGAAACAAAGTATAATAACTGAAAACAAAAAGTAAGAAAACTTCAATAGCATGAGTGTTCATCTTGCATCATAAACAACTAGTCGTCTTGTTCGTTTCTTGTATAGTATTCTATAACCACATTCTGTACCTAAAACAACGACAAATGAGCAGCAGATGATTATCATCCTGTTCGAGCAACATTTCTTCTTACATCTTATAACGTCAGTCGATCGAAGTTCATTCTCCTTGTGACACTCTCCACAAACATATGTCATTCCTTTCTGCGAAGTTGTTGAAGCCGTTGACGCTGACGCCGGGCCTGGTGTAGAAGAATCAGATGGAGTTTTGTCCATATTCAGATTAAAATCTGGAAGTAAATAATTGAGATGAAAGCATTACAATAATAAAATGTAAGGAATATATTTATAAAAAAGTAGTTCAGTCTATCAAAATGGCGTCTCGATCCAATTAGCGTTTTATAATGACATTTATAAAAAAACTAACATCTAGACGGTTTTACTTTGTAAGCTTCATTTAGATCAGACAATCCAATAAAAAGAAGTTAGCATTTCGTTTCACTCATCTACACAGTTGTCTGAATAATCGTACGTGAGATTTAGTAAGTACTCGTCCATTTAATGAAAAAATATTCAAGATGAATATTTATTTTAATAAAAAACTATTCATAACGATGTCATTTATTCGCTAAAGTATAGAGAAAGATTAGAACGTCAACACGATGTAAAAGTTAATTTATTTCTTTTCACATTTTTGTTTATGACAACAAATAAACAGCATACAAAAACAATTTTAAAATGATGTTCAATTTATTGTTTTTGTGCTTGTGCTTTTCTTTGTGCAGTAATGGCATTTTGTAGTTCATCACGTTTCTTTTTTCCTCGTTGATGACTGCCTAACTATAAAATGTAAAGGAAATAAAATTCGTTTTGTTGACTTTTGCGTACTAATGCTAGTGCTTACCCTTGCTTTCACATATTTCAATGCTCTTTTATCACGACCAACCTTCATTAATTCAATAGCACGTCTTTCGTACGGCATAAAACCAACGATTTCACGTACAAGATCACGAACAAATTTTACACGTTTACTTTTTTTCTAGAATATAAGAGAAAAAATAAACATACAAAAACAAAATGAATCAATCAACATAAATACAGAAACACTAACTTACTTCTGTACGACGTGTTGGACGAACTCTTTTTGGTACAAATTTTTCTATTTTTCGTCCTTTATGAAGACCAACAGAGATGTCATATTTTGGTACAAATGGTTTTTTAGTTGACATTTTGAATCTAAAAGAAAAACAAACATCTTAAGCATAGATTCAATCAACATCATTTTTTCATTTACTTAGATCAAAGTTTTAACTCAAGTCCACACTTTAGATGACATCAAAAATATAGTCATTGTAAAATTAAGACCGAAACCAAATCTAAGAATCTATTTGAAAAACCGTGCCTCTACTAATAACAGATTTTGTTTTATTAAAATTATTTAGCTACTCGCGTTACCGTCATCGAGGCTGTTTATCACTAGCCGTTAGCAAGACGAAAAGACGTAGAAAGCGAATATTAATGGCTAGTGGTAAACATGCTGTCAAAAAAAGTAACTCGAAATACGATCGCATCCGATGAATGTACTTGGGATAGGTACGTCGCTTAGTTAATGAAGTAGATACTCACATTTTTCTAGAAGGAAATTTCCTTATGAATACTTGCCTCACTTGAGAAGCACTTATTCAAACTCTTGTCAAGTAGCCAGGTCGAACAATCCTAGCGTAAGATTCTACAAGATTCTTACAAAGGTCCACTTTATGATCCTCCCATAGGAGCCTACGAAAATCTTGTAGGACTTTATAGGAAAACCTCAAAGTCAAAAAATCCTACAAAATCCCACTGTAAGATTCTTATAGGATCCTGTAGCCAGATCTTGTCGAATCTTGCAAGATCCTTTAGAATTCTATTGTAGAATTGCAATAGGATTTCATCTGATTTTCTGCTGGCTTATCCTACTAGGTTTATTGTTTTTATTTGTTTAATTATTCTCTGATCCTAGCTAATCAGAACCAGGTGATTCTGAGCTGGAATAAGCCCAGTGAGTACTGACTCACACGTCGTTGAACAGCAGCGAGTTTCGATGACTCACAATGTTCAGTGCGAAAATTTGAGACTAAAAGAATTTTTCATTTTCTACAGTACAGTGGAACCTGGGTACTTGTCAAGTATGTTTGCAAGTTTAATAAAATATTTCGTAGTAATAAGGCTAGGTATTACAACCTTGGAGTACTTGTAAAAAGTCATTGGCAAGTAAGTAGTTTTGCTAATATACTTGCCAATTTATTTGTTGAATAATACGTTTTCTACGATCAGTTAGTTGTTCAAAAAAAAGAACAAGTATATTTTTTTATTTGCTTCAATACATCAGATGATATGATTGTTGTAAATACATTTTCAGTTTTAAGAAGTCCACATCTCACAAAAGATGGAAATTCCTTATTATTTCATAACGACTGATGTGCTATTCGACTTTATTCCCATTTTTTCAGCGCATAAAAGTTTGTCTGTCGAACAGCTGTTAGGATATGGTTAACTTCTAATTTAGTTAATTGAATTAAGAGGTCTCTTTAACCGGTTGATCGATAACTGCAGAACTGCGTTAAAATAGGCTAACTCCCTTTCAGACTTACGTAAGCTTTTCCTTTTCTCTTTGTTTCGCAAAAAAACATTTATCCGTGAAAAGTCATTATAAATACCGACAGAACTATTAGAAAAGTTGAATCAAAAATCATACAACCAATGGTTGCATTGTTTAATATGAATATCCTTTAGATAAAAAATGTCATGACGTTAATGATATTGCTTGGATTCAAGGCCAAACCAAAACACGATTTGTGGTTAAAATCAAAAGCAATTCAGCATTCTGATCTATCCACAATGATAAAAATGTGAAAAAATCCCCAAATAAAAGAAAGAGAACTTTCCACTAGGAAACTAAAGATATCGTGGTCAGAGTAATATTTTCTCTTACTATCTATTACTTCGTTCGTCAAAATAAAAATTCGAAATATAATATAGTATAGTGGCGATTGTCCATCTTTTTCTTCTCTCCCTATTGTGGGACCTTTTGCCTTCACGCGCGTTATAAACTCGGATACTATGCCTCGTTTTTAGAATGGAAAAGTGGAATATATTTCCTTTATCACCTGAATATGTAGTTCTTAGTGTGATCTTCTATTAATGCACTTCTGCTAAAATGCATTAATATAGAGTGAAGCGGGTAAAAGACGGAACCGTTAAACCATTTTTGATTTGTTAAAAATCGTCGCTTAGCAATCATACTGCTAAGATAGTGATTTCAGATGCGAGCGCGAGCAATTAGTGTGTGCTACTTATTCACAGCTGCATACTACGTTACGCTATGAACCCACTGTCTAATTTTGTAACAACTGCACTTTTCTTTTCAGATAAAACTTTACCACGAATGAGTGAGCTAAAACCTCACGTTGCAATGGTTGGTACAGTATTTTTGCTGTCTTTTGAAACTGTTATTGCCGTATGAAAGTTGATTATTGAAAAACTGAACGAATAATACTTTTTTATTTGTAGGATTTAGACGATCTCATTTCCATTTTAGTATGGCTTTTGTTCTGTTCGCGGTCTCAACCCAGGTGACATTAAATCTTGGTGCACCTGTGGACTAAGCAAAAAACAACCATGGTGTGATGGTAAGATCATAGATGAATTTAATCGTTTGTCTGTCATCATTAAAGCTACAAACTGTATTTCTGTTTGTTTATTATTTTAGGCTCTCATGTTGAAACTAAGTTCTGTCCATTAAAATGGATTGTGCCCGAAAATAAACAAACATTATATTCAATTTGTGCTTGCAAATACACAAAATCTCCACCATATTGTGACGCTACTCACACATCACTGCCGAGTGTTATTCGTGATCAAATATTGTCGTGCTCGAAAGAACATTTATCTGAATTAAAATTATGTGACGGCTGTGGATGGGTTCCAGACTGGTGAAGTAATTAACCATGACATCTTACTTATTTATCTGTTTTTAGTCGAAGATAAAATATGTGCAATAATTTTTTTATAATTTATATACGTAATCTGTTATTTGTCATGATTATCTAATAAAATGTATCGATCTTTTCTAATTAGACGTGAGGGGTATTCTATCCAAAAAGGATTTGGATAGAAAGCACCAGAGACAGAAAGGTTTGCAGAGCAACTAACGAAACTATGAGTGTTAGCTTTTTGAGCAAATATTTTAAAAACGCATAATTTTTTCAAGAAAAAGGTCGTGGAATGTAGGAGTGATATTGTTTTGTAATTCACGCTTTCCTCTGCAGTGGGCGTGTTTGTGTGTATGTTCAACTCAAGATTGACACTTTTTTCAAAGAAGGGATGGTATACCCTTTTGATCGGAAGAGTGTGAGACTAGTCATTCGATTGAAACGGAAATAATTGGATCGATCTCTCAGTTAAGAAGCATTTCTGATACAAAACTTTCAAGGATTCTTACTCAAAACCTATCTCAGAGCATAACTGAAATAACCGCTACAGGCCTATATGAAACAGCAATTGAATGCGCTAGACTGTAAGAATAGTGTTTTTTAGAACATTTTTTACCGTTCTAGTTGAATTTTTCAGATCTTTCACAATGAAATTTGAGGAATTTGATGCGAAGGAAGAAGATGAAGAATTTCAAAAATTTTTGCAAGAGGTAAAAAACAGACAGCTTTATGCTAAATGATTTTGAGAGTACGGCAAAACTATTCTAGGCAACAACGAAAAAAAGCGAATCAAAAAATGAACAAAAAGAATTTGAACGAATCGCTATAACTCCTGAGCCAGGTACGTATATTATTCAATTTTACAGTAATTTTAACTAGTTTTCTTCCGCTTTTTTACACAGCATTTTGTTTGAAAACAAAAACAATTGCGACGTCGAATGAAAATACTGGTGAAAAAGTGTTTATCAATGTGTGTACATCAACAAAAATTCAAGCACCACGTGACATAAGCGAACATGAATTGATTGAAATTGTAAAATCAGAAGATCCAGGACGATATCGTGTGCCGATTAGTCTCGGAGAACCCGTCGCTGATATTGACAAAAGTATGTACTCACTTATAATTTATCTTCTGACGTTGATTGAACATGAGCAATTTTTTTGCTTAATATAGATGGTCATGGTTGTTCAATTTTTACAGTTATTATACATCCAGATTATTTGAAAAAAGCTCGTCAAAGTTCTACATTTATGAATTTTTTATTAACATTAGTTTATGAAGGTCTTGAAAATAAATTTCCAATGTTTAAACTTGAAACAGGTTAGATTTTGATATACTCACAATATTGTAGATAGTTTTAAGATTCTTTTACTATAACCACGCTCTAAAGTGAAGACTAATCCATCTCTGATATGTCTGATCAAACATTAATCATGACAGACAGTACATGCACATGGATTAGCGCATGTGAGAATTACGATATATTATTTTGTTTCGTTGCATGTTCTGGTTTTGTTCTAAGAAAAAGTACATTTTGAAAAACATACGTAAAGTGTTTAGGAAAATCACAAAAAAGAAGAACTCTGTATGCAGCAACAATAATGTGTCTAATACACAAAAAAACTATACATACCCACAACAAAATGCATATGAAAAAAAGTAATAAGCGATATATTACGCTTTATTTTTTGCATTCAATATAAAACAAAACAAAACAAAAAAAAACAATTACAAGATGAAATAACAACAAATAAAAACAGTTTGTTTATCACATTCATTTTGAGTATCACAAATAATAGAGATAGAAAGAGACATGTTTCTTTAGCACAGAAAAGTGTTGCACAAACAAATAGAAAAAAAAAACAGAAAGGAAAAGTTTGTTCGTTAAAGAGGCAGAAGATTACAGAAAAGCACCACTCGGTACAAAAACAAAGAATTTCATGAGTATCTCTTATATACATGAGTGTGCTAAAGTTTTGATTTTCGGAATTGAGTCTACAGCCGATTTCTTAGTGACCCACCGGCATTTGAGAATTAAAAATAACTATCATAAATGAAAAAGAGATTCTACTATAAGAACACTTATTTAAAAGTCTACTGTTCATTAGATTCAAAAAAAAAGTGGCTAGGGGAGATGTGGGAGCGAATTGTACTAAAATAGAAAAATAGCTATCGAAAGGGAATATTGACTATCACAGTAAATTTAAAAGTAAAAAAGAATGATCTTGCTACGCTGTTAAGAAAAATCTGCTAGCTTTTGCATTCTCTTCACAAAATCGAATATTTTCTGGATTAAAAAACACACATGTGGACGGCTTCAGTAATCAATATCAAAAAAAATATTTATTCATTTAAATCACTCATATCATCAGCCATACTATCTTCATCAATATCGGATGTTAGTTGTTGACCACTACTCCCACTACTCGTTTGTTGACATGGAAAATAAGAATGTGAAGGTGTATTCCCATTTGTTGTTGTTTGTTGTTGTAATTTTTGTAGAGCTAATTCTGTTCGTCTTTTCTCAATATTTAAACGTTCATATTCACATTCGTTCTGTTGTAATTTAATATCAATATTTTTTCGTTCAATAAGTAAACGTTCTTTATTATTGATTAAACGTTGATTAGTTAAATCAATTGTACGTTTGCGTTTTTGTAATGATTCAAAACGTAATTGTGTTTGTTGTTGTAGATATGTAGTAGTTGGTAGTATCCACGGTTGTGTTGACACATTCGGTAATGTTTGAATGGCTGCTGGTTTGTCGTTTGTTTGAGCATTGATCATACGACGACGTTTATCCATTGTACGTTTCGATACAGACCCGCCGTATGAATGTGGATGACTGTAATGATTCGAATTTTCATGTGTTGAATTTTGTCCTTGATTGTTAGCTAACGACGATGACGTTGTGATTAATGGAGTTGATGTTGTTGTTGTTGTTGTTAAAAGTGGAATAGGTTGAGCATAACCAAAGTTATTTGAATTTTCCTGATCATAGTGATTATCACCGCCGATATTGGCATTTTCATCATGATTTTGTTCATTTAAACTTGATGGAGATTGCTGAACTGCAGTATCTGATTGTGGAGATATCTGATGATTATACGAGGAGGGATTTGATGACTAAATAAATAATCAAGAATATCTGTTAGATCAAAGTTATTTAGAACTATAGTCCAATTCATCTTACCTGTTCAAATGTTTCTGTGTTTGGTATTTGTTGTAATGGATAATGTGCTGATGGTGCTCGACATATTTGTAATATTCTGTTATATAAATGAATTTGTTTTCCCGTATTAGCACTTGTTGTTTGTCCTGATTGACTATAAACTGTTGCTTCTCTCTTAGCTTCACTCTGTAATTTTTTCCATTTTCGCCTTACATCTTCAACACTTCGTTCAACTTGTGGATATTGTTGATTTAAATTTTCTGTTATTTGTTTCCAAATTGCTTGTTTTTGTGCAATGACACTTTTCGATGCTTCTCGGGAATGTAATAATTGTTTATACGTATCGTATTGATCAATGATAAACACAACTTCTTGATCAGTAAAATTTGGTTTACGTCGACGACCAACATGAAATGAATTGATATCTGAATAATCATGCTGTGGTTCACTTTTAACAATATTATTTTGAACATGTTCATGATGATGTGAATGTAGTTTATGATAGTGATGATTACTATAATCATGAAGTTGTTGTTTCTGTTCATTTTTAATTTGATGATTATTTGTATGGACTAATTTTTGATTTTGATCTGATGTTGTTGTATGCATAGTGTTGATAATGATGATGATGTCCTTAAAAATAGTGATTGTTTTATTTTTCTCTTTCCCTGTTGTAGCACCCTGTATCACTTATAATTTTTCAACAACATATATCTATCACAGAATAAACTGAGAAAGAAAAACGACACGAGTTTGATTGGATCTAAAACATAAAAATGGTTTCTAGTTTAAACATGATTCTTTCCTTTTTTTTCCTAGAATAAAGTCCTCGCAGGCTATTACACTAGTATACTCTCTCTTGAATAAACATATATACACGGTTCTTTTTAACCCCCCATCCCAAAAAAAAAAAAAAAATGTTGAGTTTTTTTCTTCTTTTAAAACAATCGCAACCACACACATCTTCTGAGAATGTTGGTGGTGAAAACGAAAGGGAAAATAAGAGGATTTATTCTTTATTTTATAGTTTCACTGGTTTGTTTGAAAAATTGTAGATCTATATAGTCTTTATATACTTCAAGACAATAAAAAAAATAAGTTCAAAAAAAAGTTCCAAAGGATAAAGAAAATTTGTCATTATATCCAAGTATTCTACTCTAGTCATTCAAAATCTCATTCAACATAAACTGTGATCTAGTACAAAGCATCTAGAAAAAACTAAAGACATAATATTTAATCACTCACCTCTAGCTGACACCTGACAAGAAAAAGGAAGTCTCTTTACTATCGTGAATACTAGTTTTTCTTCTCTGATTATGACGCGTTTCACATAGCTGAAAAGTCAAAAATTATCAAGTGAAAATGCACATTTGAGATAAAATTTACAACTGTGTGTTTATCTACGCTTTTAATATATCCCAAAGTTCAGACTAATGCTACACATGAACGCTTCTTCTCACTAAACAAACTTATTAAAACTTGAAGCGTTGATTTATTAAACTAGTACATGTTCAAAAAAGTTGAGGATATGTTCGAATTAAGACTTGTTTGTTAGACTCTTTTTTTTACATTTCAGTCATGTCTTATGAAAGGAAAAAAATCGACTAACATATAAACACATAATCAGATATTTGACTCTCGTTAGAGGCTTTTAAACCTGTCTATAAAGGTAAAAGGAATAGTGAGTGATGTGATGACAAAGTGTCATATAATAATAAAAATTCTAACCGAATACATACGAAGTACAATGTTGCCAAGCACCCTTCTCTTCTTACCACACACACTCACATAAGCACTTTCTTCTCATCGTCGTTTTCTGTCCTTCTTAAAAAAAGTAAAATTATTAAAAGGAATAAATTTCATGTTCCGTTATACTAAAAATAGTAGTCATAGTTATTACACATATTTCTTGTCTAATCCATTCTCTTTCCTCAAATAAGAAAGAAATAATATGCAAAAAAAAATAATAGTGGGAGAGTTTTGCTACTCTATAGTGTCTGTCTAATTCAAGTAAACAATATGAATAAATGATAATAATGATTGATTTATGTTAGGAATTCACTTAATCAATCAAGTAGACTCTCATTCTATTATTATCTGTACTACGATTATTATTATTATTATTATTACACTATTTCATTGGTAATATTCTCCACCATATGGAGTAAGGGATATTTGTTCTAGATTGAAAGAATAGTACTTTTAGTAAATATACTTAACTAATACACATCGTTTTGTATAAGCTATTACCTTAAACATAAAGTAAAACGTAAAAAAAAAAAGAAAGATGTAGAGATATAACGATAGAGTTAAAAAAAAAGAAGAAAAAAAGAAAAAAAGACAGGGTATCTAACTCACGTGGGCCTTATACGCAAAAGTTAAGTTTAGAATTTCGGTATAGGAGAGTGTAGGTTTTTTGAGTGTCTTTTTGTTATTTCTTTCTCTCGTTTTTTTTGTTAAAATTTTTTTTTATAAGAAACAAAAAGAAAGAATAAATCTCTTATATCCCCATTTGATTGCTCAACTCACACTAGCAGAAATATGTTCTGCTCTCTCACCATTTGGTTGCTGCTCTGTTTTGGCATATATTTTTGATTCTTTCTTACTAACTACCACCACAGGATTACTATTCCTGATGATGGTACACATAAACACAAATATATCTGCTTTAACTAGAAAAAGATTTCAATTCTCCTTCTATTTTTTCTTTTTTCTTTCTACTACTAAAATATTCAAATTTGAATTTCGAGTTTTATGCTGATTATAGAGACATGAAACGTATTGCTGTTGTTTGTCTTGCTCGCTCTGTCTCTTTCTCTCTCTCTTTTCTCTACTACTTTTACTAAGGACAACTGATCTGTAAGCGTCTACAACTATTGTGTGTACAAACGCTTTTTTTCTGTTACCATTAATCTTTTTTTTGACTCAGACGTCTTTTATCTTTCCTCTATTTCTTTAGAATTATCTTCCACTTTAGATTATACTTTTGGTCTAAGGAAGTACATCGTCTCTTAAATATTTGTTCCATATATCTGATGAACATCCTATAGAATTTATTATAACGGAATAGACAACAACCTAAAATAAAATTTTGCTACTCCACACATTTCTTTCTGTTTTTTGACTGATATTTATAAAGTTATCTTCATTTTCTACAAGCATTATTAATTGGAAATCCATAATGACTCTTGTCTGATCCCAACCAAGAGATCGAGTCTTCATCGCATCCCTCGAATGACTTTTTTTTCATCTACATGGGTTATACTTTATCAAGAGAAAAAAACCATAACTGTACATAATTGCGCAGAAATTAATTTAAAAAAATATTTATAAGATCACAAATATAAAAAGTTAAAGTCTATAAATAAATAATCAAAATTTAATAATTGTACAGTTTCTATGCTTACTTTTCCCCATCCAAATTCAGATATACTTTGATCAAATATCATTCAATAGTCAATTCATTATTTAATAAAGAATTTTAAATATTGAATAGAAGATTGTTCAACTTGTCTGAGCGTTCAGCTAGTAGAAAGTCTATGTCGTATAGACAATTAAAAATATTTTTTTATAAATTTCTAATTCAAAACTACAAATGATTTAAAGTCAAGGTCTGCATTTGATTATTCAATCGATCGATTGAAATGAAGAGAGGAACGTATCTAGGTGGTATTACTCCAGTATGTATGGTTGTATGATGTATCAAAAAAAGAATGAGCTACTGATTATACATTTGAGCGTATGTATGTGTATGTATGTGCTAAAAAAATAGATTTACTCACTGAAGCGTACTATATAAAACTGTGCTTGTCTTGTACTATCATAGTATAGACTATTCGACCTAAATGCAACATGCATATTATTTAACGTTACGACCTTTATATCAAAAAAACGGATGGTCATAAAAACCTTATCATATTTGAATAATGATTGGTATAACCATGAAGAAGCAAGTTACTATATATTTGCCTTAATCGTTTAGTAAATTATTGAATGAGTGAGCACATTGAATAATGAAGAAAAATAGGATGGATCTAATTACCAAAGACCATGTTGTACTCAAACGTACAACTCATGCGAGACTAAAAATTTTTGAGCTATAAGTCATAGACTTCCTACTACTTTTTCATTCTTTTTTTTACTTGTCTTGTATGCTCATTGACTTATATTATAATGTGTTCTTCAAAAAAAAAAAAAAATGAAGTTGCCTTCAGCGTTATGTTATTAAGAAAGGACAGATCAATTGAGACAACTATAATATGAAAGAAAGTTGAAGCTGAGTTTTTAATGGTATATAAAAAGATGTTTTGAAGACAGGATTATAATAATAATCAAAAATTGTATCTATTTTTGTTTTTTTTCGTCTTTAAAACTTACCATAAATAAGAAAGAATGATGAGAGAAAATACTTATATCTTAGAACGTGTATCTATGATAGATATGCTGTCGGTTTTTTTCTGCGTAGCTGTACTTATTGTGCTGTTGTTCGTTCTTATTCTTATGTTATGTCATAATAGGCAATGTCAATTATGTCATATCGTTTGCGTTGTCAGGTTTTTTCTTCCATTACTCTTGCTCAGCTATGATTTATAACTCTATTTGTGTGTGTGTGTATATATATATATATATATATATATTTATGTGTGTGTGTATATATATATATATATATTTATGTGTGTGTGTGTGTGTGCAAAGATATAGATATGTGGGTCTATGTGCATTTCATTCTTTTTATCTAGCTCTACCTTGGTAACATGACTAACACAGCACATCGCCATTATTACAATAAAACGACATGAATGATATAATAAAAATATTATCTTTAAAAAAAGAGTAAACATCAAATATATCGATTGAAAAAATGTTTTCATGAAAATGAAATAGAACTATATGAATCTTGAAGATTTATCTTCTTTTAGGAAAAGAGTGTGTATTTTTAAGAAGAAGAGAAAGCATTGTCTTAGAAAGAATAGAAGTGTGTTTGTTTGAAGTGTTGTAATAAAGACATAATTTAACTCTCAATCATTTTGGTCATTTAAAATCTTAGCAAAAAATGTTTCAATATTTTTTAAACTTCAAAACTAATATCATTAGAAAATTACACTCTTATTATAGATGATTTTCTTCTAAGAAAAGTAGTATGAAAACTATATGATGGAAGAAAGAGACAAATAATAAATACTGGATCATTCTCTGTATGATAATAAAATGGTAAGAAAATTAGTATATCTTTTTTCAATATGAATAGAATAGAACGTTTTGATTGATGGATGGAAGATTGATTCTAGCTGAACTTTCAAAAAAACGTCATATTAAATTTTGACAATTATCTTGTTTATTTTTATTTAGACTGGATTAAACTTAAAAATCGAAAATATATGGGACAATTAACCGATCAATATATTCGAACAAAATCGAAACCATTCATTGTTGAAATTGATAGTAACGGGAAAAGGTGTGTACATTTTTCTTCTTTTCTTTTTTTTTTTTGTATTTTACAAAATAAAATATTTTATTGATAATTGTTAATAATATTAATTTAGTGAATTAGATGAACAAGACAAATTGGAAACGATAAAGGATAAAAATCAATTTGAAAATGAAAATGATATTGAAACAAAATTACAAAGGTAGAAAAAAAAGACACCATTTTATAGATATTTTCACACGTTTAGTTTTAATCTATTTAGAGGACAAATACCGGAATACAAAATTACTCGAGAACCACTTGAAGGTGAACCAGAATATTTAGTAATGGAAGTTCAATTACCAAAAGTAGTAAGTATTTTGCTAGTCTCTATTAAACCTTTATGTTGTTTTTTTTTGTTTTTTTTTTATTAGAAATCATCGAAAACTATCTCATTAGATATTGGTGAAGATCGAATACTATTACAAACAAGATCTAATGTTTATTTTTTGGATATTTATTTATCGTTTAATATGAATTCGGATGATTGTGGTGCACAATTTGATAAAGCTACGCAGGTATGAACAAGATCAATAATCGATAGAAAAATTAAATGTTTTATAATTGTAACTTTATTTTAGATTCTCACAATTACTATACCATTGGAAACTTCTAAATGAAACTGTTAGACATATTTTTATTATAAAAAAACAAAAAAAAAAAAAAATTAAAATTAAAATTCTCATCTATGTGTGATATTCTAAAAGTCTTGTTGTCACTTGTGTTGTTTTTTCAGCATTTTTCAAATAATTTTTCATAATATCATAAGCATTTGTATTTTTACTTTGATTAAGTAATTGTGCAACATCATACCATTCAATCATTAATCCTTGATCAAGATGTCTCAATCTCCAATTATCTAATTTTTTCTTATTTTTCATTTTTATACAATAAGCATAAATATAGACTAATAATGTACATAAAATAAAAAAAATACAAATTGTCACTATGAATATATAACCGCGTAATTGACGTCGATTATTTTTATCCATTTTAACTTCAAGTAATACAAATGTTTCTAAATCACAAAAACTAAAAATTTAAAGAAAATAGATAACATATAAATAATAAAATAATTAGTCAATTAACAAAACTTAAATATTATACCTTTGTAAATTATTATAAGAAATAATATGTAGAAGAAATTTATATTCTGTTCCATGTGCTTGATTGATTGATTCATTTATTTTTAATGGATTTGTTGCATTATAATATAAACAAGAATTTTTTGGTATATTAAAAGAATGAATTAATGTTCGATAAAATGTTCGTCTCTCATATGGAACCTATAAAACAGAATAGAGATGTACAACCCAATCCGTACCCGAAAGTTCGGTACAAGTACGAAGTTGTCGGGTACGAGTTCCGTTTTTTTTATTTATCCGAAAACCGGAAGTTTTTAGTGGAAAACCACAAAAATTTAGTGGTAAAAATAGAAGATTTTAGCTAAAATATATGAAGTTTTAAAAATCAGTTATTTGAGAACGTCCAATCTCCAGCTGAAAAACAAAAGTTTTTAGATGGAAAACGAAAATGAGAAAATTTTTAGACATAAGTCGTGTATGGGTACAAAGTTCTCGGGTCGGGTACGAGTATGAAAACGGTACCCGTGCACATCTCTAAAACAGAGTATTATTTAATTATTAATTTCTCTAATATATGGAATTAGATCTAAACAGTATCCATACATAGGACATTTTAGTTTTTGCTGATGTCATCAATGTCATTCTTGTCCAAAGACGATATAAACTTCGATTTAATGGTACACAATTACTGCGATCTAATAAATTTTCTGCATATATTTCATCTTGTTCATTGATAGCAATAGCATACATAATTAACATGCCCATATATTTACCTTCTACTGGTTTACATTTCTGACCATAACAACTAGACAAAAATGAAATTCAAGAGTATTTAATAAATTCTAGCACGTAAAATTATAATAAATCTTATATTTTTACTATTGATAATTGAGATTCAATGCACTCTCTTTTTGATTTATACTGATGTACAATGAGGAAAATTCTTTAAGAAATTCGATTGGTAAATCTTGACGAACCCTGTAAAAAAGTATTATTCTCTATTTTAATATTGAGACGTACTTATATTTTATTTTGAATTTAAACTAACCATTTGTATCCGATAGTTGGCCGATCATTCCATGATGACTCTTGATATGAATTTCTATAAATAATCAAAATAGATTCAATTTATATAATAATAAAAGTTCTTTTTCAAACATACTTTATAATTCGTAATGCACTCGCTCTCGAACAACATGCTTCTACTTGCCATACCTAGAGTTTAAAGTATTTATTTTTTATCAATTATTCAAACTTTATTTATTGATATTTTACATACGATTGAAGGTGGAAATGTGCATGAATAACCATTTCTTATAAGAGTAACTCGTATGGATATTAGACTTGAATCATAGTCCAATCTGAAAGAAATAGAATAAATAAAAATTCAATTGTTTCACGTTGTAATTAATCCATACTCAGTAGTTACTCTTGTTGTTACAAGAATATCCTAAACTAAAATATATGAAACTCGTATTAATAAATTTTTCTATTAATTCGATCTATATAGAATCTCACCCCTAATATTCTCACTAATCCGCCTTGACGTCTTTTTGTATATTTGACAATGTAACCAAGAATAGGTGACTTTGTTGCAATAACAATAATTGGTATCTCCGTATAAGCTTCTAATTCAAATAGAAAATGTTGTTCGATATTTTTTTCTAAAACGTACAATTGATTAGTATCAAATAGAGCTTCAAATCGAACATATGGACATGATGATTGAGCAAATTCTGAACATGCCATCGATACATTTTGTTCATTGGTATTAAAAAGACATTGAGAATAATTAAAGACGATTGTCATGTTCATTGGACTAATTTTACGTGTACCTTGTACAAATCCATAACTATTTGGAATA
This sequence comes from Didymodactylos carnosus, assembly GCA_905250885.1. Taxonomy (NCBI): domain Eukaryota; kingdom Metazoa; phylum Rotifera; class Eurotatoria; order Philodinida; family Philodinidae; genus Didymodactylos; species Didymodactylos carnosus. Next base: position 1,601 of record CAJNOQ010004336.1, on the reverse strand, counting down.
TTTAAAATCGGTCCACAGTTTGTCATGTTTCGTACTAGACGCCACATTGATGGTAAAACAGTTTCTTGACCATAGAACCATAAACCATTAATTGTTGTCACATAAAATTCGTGAATAGCCAAGAAAACATAATTTATTTTATCATTTTTGTCAATACAATACGCATCATTAGCCACAATGCTCACATTATCATAAATTGTAGATGTATTCTCGTAAAAATCATGCAATGTACTTTCAGTTAAATTATCCATATATTTCGATGGACATCCAGCAATAGCTACTTCATTAATTAATATGCCACCATTAGCTGTGTATAATATACGTCTTTCATCCCAAATAAAATAAGCATTTGGTATAACACTTTGAGTAATATGTAAATAATCACCTTCAAATATAATTAGATTTGGATTCATAAGAATATTTGGACTTTGAGGTAATGTTTCAGCATCAACAAGATTAACAGTAGAAAATAGTTCATGATAAATAAGTGCCTGTTTAAATAAAATAATAATTAGTAAAAATGAATGTCTAGTTCTACAAGAATTCTTTGACCTTATTTTTTTCAATTTTAACTACAATCATTAAACTTGAATAAGCATGAGAGACGCTTATATGAACAAATTCACAATTCAACTGACATACCTATAAAAGAAAATGATCTGTTATCACCTGTCGAATTATATTCGATATTACACTACGTACTGGTTGACTATTAAACAAATTTCCTAAATTGTAAACAATATTTAATGATTTAAATGAGAATAAGACTGCTGTGCCACTTTTGTTTGCTATAATGGCATTATAATTAAATAATTCACATAAATAACTACTACCACTTGTTTCAAGTCTTCCACAACATGGATTAATAAATACATAATCAATACTATCCAATATTGAAATATCTATAAAAAAAATCGTTAAGATTTCACATTTATAACAGATTGAAAATGACGACAAAGTCTATCGAAACGTATCTATTGAGTGTACCAAATTGTATAAAATCGCACACTCCCATGGCACACTTCTTTTCGTAATACTGACGGTTACTGACCGGTCTATAGATTACCACTGGTTAACCGTACCGTTCGGTATAACTACCGGTTTAGCGACAGTTTTTTCTTCTACCGGCGGTTACCACACGCTATTTTTCAGACCGTGGTACAAGAAAAAACCGTCGGTAAACCGTTTTGACACATTCACCTTTTTGTTTTGCGGTTGGTAGTCTATATAAGAAACGCAGAAAAGTCAAAAAGACTTTTTTTTTAGATTAAACTTTCTCTTTCAGATTGTAGAGACTCGTCGAAATTTGCACTTGGACTTGAGTCAAGTTTGTCCCGTTCGGGTACCTCATTACGCTGCATGCGCATTGCAAAAAACACAAAAAAAAGAAAGCTGGGAACTCGATTCGAACTCCTGTACTGTTTGCTCACACTAATAAAATACCGGTTGATACCGCCCGTACACCCGACCAGTGCACAGTGGGCATTTTTTGCTAGAGCAAGCGGACTTTAGCTTTATGAGCGAACTAAAATTTCTTGAACCATTTTTTTATAGGTTTTTCATGATCCTCTTTCTAATGGCATAAGAGTTGGGTTTTGAAA
>CAJNOQ010004335.1:0-17745 GCA_905250885.1 Didymodactylos carnosus | reverse complement strand
ACAGTAAATGAAAAGAAAACTTCTTTTCTTAGAAAAAAATAAATCGTACTCTGTATAAGTAGAGTAATCTGGGGTAATTATAACCAGACACACACTTTTGCAACAAGTGGACATTAGATGGTTGCGTTTGACTGGTACGCTTTTCATACGTAGCGACAGCTGCATTCCATATCTGAGATGATCGAATCGAAATTGAGTAGTGACATTTATACTGGGTAATGGAATTGATCAATTGAATTGGCTGATCAAAGAAAAAGATGCTAAAAGAAGAAAAAGAATAGAATGCATATTCGTTAAATTCAATGGATAATAACCAAATCGAAAGTGATCTTAATTAACTTCGAGTAAATATTATTTTATTAATTATAATTAAATTAGATTTATTTAAAGGATCAATTGGGAATTTTCGAACTAATTGAAGTTGTTGGGAATGGCACATAAGGACAAGTTTATAAAGTATCTTCCTCATTTATTCTTTCAATTAATCATTCTTTTTTTATAAGGGGTCGTCATACTAAAACAGGTCCATTGATTGCAATTAAAGTTACGGATGTTACAGAAGTTAGTTTGTTATATATTTATTTATTTTCTAGATAATCTTTTTATTAGGATGAAGAAGAAGAATTAAAATTGAAAGTTAATGTTTTAAAAAAAGTAAATATTTATTTATTTTCTTTTTAAACTCCTTTTAATTTAGTATTCAAATGATCGAAATATTGCAATGTATTATACACTACATTTATGGAGCATTTATTAATAATTTAATTTCAGAAAGAAATGAACATGATCAGTTATGGATATGTCTCGTTTTCTTGTGTTTCTTTTTTCTTAATAAATTTGTTTAAAATAAGTTGATAATGGAATATTGTGGTACTGGATTATTACATCACTTTCGACATCATCATCCATTACAATTTTAAATATTAAATTGGAACGATGTTACAAATTACAATAACATCGTTTCTTTGATTGACCGAATTAGTGATGGGACGAAACGACTTCGAATATAACAAAACAATAGTAAAATATATACACGATAAGAAAGAAAAAAAGAGAATAATCGTTTCGCTTTAGTCATTTCTTTTCTCCGTTCTGTTTTGTTTTATTCAATTATGACGATATTTTCGTTCGTTCGTATCGTCTGAAAGAAAGCGGAACCTATACGTCAGACATTAAATTTCCCTTCGACCGTTCTATTCTTTTTCTTCTTTTAGCATCTTTTTCTTTGATCAGCCAATTCAATTGATCAATTCCATTACCTAGTATCACTACTCAATTACATTTATTTTAGTCATATTCAAACATTCTTCAATTACATTTTCTTCTACAATTGTGTCATTTCTTATGTGTTACCTAATTCAATATTCTTTATCTTGTTAAGACATTGTAATAAACTTTCAAAAAGATTTCTTTATCAAATATGACTATCAAAAAGATTAATTCTTTCACAAATTCAAAATCTCCGACGACATTGTTAATCATGCTTACAGAATCAATTCTCATTTAAATATTAAATTAACTGCTGATTTTAAAACACTACCGACCAATACGCCAACCTAAATTGATGTCGAATCCCATTTTATACTTATCAGTTTTTTCCGATCTGAATCACATGGAAACAGAGATGTCCATTGTACCTGAAACGATATGAAAAAAATTATCGGAATGGCTGCTGACACCACCAGAGGTGTCAGCAATGGCGACTGACACCACTAACGTAAGAGGTGTCAGCAAGAGCTATTGACACCTACTGGAGGTGTCAGCAATGGCTACTGGTGCCACCATCAGAGGTGTCACGAAGGGCTATTTACACCTCCAACGACAATATAATTTATATACGTACAAGAAGAACAAATATCTTCAAACGCCACATTTTAGTCTGCCAAAAATACAAATGTCTCCATTTAGTCCACAGATCTTCCTATAAAAAAGTTTACTTTACACCAAAAAAGATTTTAATTGGAGATGGATGGATCTTTACTGTGGTAATAGGAAAAATAGGAAATGAAATAACTTTAGTCGAATGAAAAATGAAAATGGGCCCGCATTTCGTGATACGTCATCCTTTTGCGTTCTGTATAGGTGAATACTGTTAAATTAACAGTTAATGATAATCTTAAGACATTTACTTTCGAATTTGATTTCCCAAAATACCTGAGTGAATGATCTGCATATTTATGTGGATCATCCAAAATGGGAATCATGGGTTCGTCAGACAGATCATGAAAAGCAGTTAAATACGGATGCCTCAATGCTTGATCGGATGTTGGCCGATCGCGATAATCAAACTGAAGTAATAATGCGAAAGTAAATGCCTTAAGATTATCATTAACTGTTAATTTAACGGTATTCACCTATATTTTTCAATTATGTTTCGCCATTCCAAGTCCACTGTCTTATCCAATGTCGTGGCGCGAGTCGCTTAAAAAATTTGCGGCAGGATCGCGTAACGCGTTCGCTGTAAGACTCGCGAAATAAGACGCGATTTTTAGCGATCGCTATTTTATCGCACTCATACATAAATCAATGACTCTCAGTATTTTGCTATAGTTACCATTTATTCGCGTTTTCCGTCTAATATCAGTAAATGAGCCATGCTACTTTTATCGCGAACGCAGACGAATGGCGTACGCGCGATGTGACTATGCAAGACTATATTAGCCAAGTCGTAAGCAGTTAGGACTTTATTTGAATTAGCGGCCAGATTAAAGGAAAAAATGAAAATAGCCGAAAATTTTGGACCTATATCTCGAGAACAAGGTGCTAGACTCCCGTCTTCACCAGCTGATAGAACTCTTTCGAGCTCCTTCAAACGCCAAGTTGGTCACTTTTAACGAGAAATCCGTCTGTTTTCCTTCCGTCAAGAGTTGGTCATATCTCAGGAGAAATGGGTCTCTTTTTGTCAAAACCCTAATGAAAACCTTACTCAAATCTTACTAAGATCTAAGAAAAATCTTGTTAAGATCTTACTAAGATTGTACTATCTAAGAGTTTTTCAAGATTAAATAAGAATGTATTAGGATCTTAATAGTAAGAACGATAACATTTTTTAAATAATATTCATCCGAGATTTACTGAAAATTTTTCAAGTTTTAATCCGCATTATCCAAAGCAGCAGTTGAACAGCGTTGAAGAATGACGAGAAATTTCATATTTTCCGGTGTCTAACTATGAACCTTGACCTGCATGTACACTCTTTAAAAAGTTGTTGAACACTTTCGAGAGAGCAAGTACCAGCAGAGTCTGACAGAAAAATAATCGTATTTATTAACCGTAAAAATACTCATATTTTTGGTTACTTATATAGATGAATGAGAGCAAAACAAAGGGTGAATGAAAGCAGAGTCATTAAATCTTATTTTGATCTTGAACGATAAGATCGTAGATTATCTTATCAAAATCTTAAAGGATAAGATCTTAGTGAGATAATTTTAAGAAGCGTGTGAGAATTTTACTAGGAAAGTTGGTCATTTTTAAGCAAAAATCACTGGTTTTTTGTCTAGATTTGGTCATTTATTCGGAAAAATCAGTCTTTTTTCCTCAAAAGTTAAGCATTTATCAGCGAAGATCCGTCTTTTATTTTCGAAAAATCGGTCTTTTTTCTGCCGTCTAGAGTTGGCTATATCTCACCTTTGAAGCTTTGAATTGGTGATGCAGAGAGTTTAATGAGTCCAAACCAGTAAAACATTGAATTTTCTTCCATTCTTAGTCATATTCACATTCGAACTGTTTAAACCTTACAGTTTCTCGTCTGTTTGCCCAAATTTTTGCATCAAAGAAAATTTAAAGTTTCCTTTCCGAATGTTTATGGGTTTCATGCACTAAATTACACAAACACTATTCGATTTTCGTTACTATCATATTTGACTGCGTATTTCTTTCAATGCTACGATAGAATGTAGTTAATTATTTTGCGTTTTAAAATCAACGTCATTAGACGATCGGCTAATTTTGTTTTATCTGTAAATAAATATTAATTTTATATTACTTTTCTGCAAGGAATTATATATAGATCATATGATTTTATCTCTTGCGATGCAGTAGTAATCTGATGTTCTTAAGTCTGAATGAGCTGAAAGTACTTTTGTTTATCGTTCTACATGCAAATAATTTCCTCTTTATTATTGTGCTAGTCTGCGATTTGAACTGCTATTCGATTAAGATGACTCTTTGTGCTATTTACCACAGCGGGACGCCACTGACATTTGACCGCAAATAATTAGTAGTACCGGAAAAATTTTGTTAAGAATGTGCAGTTGTTTGAATACTAATAGAAGAAGTTTCTGTCTGAGACACTACAGTTCATACAGTAGTACTTACAGATCCTGTAGGGTATTTATGATACTTATCTTACTTACTTATGAAAGCTGAGAGAGTTAGAACGTTTGCACCTCTACTATTCTATACGCTTTAAATAAAATCTTTTGTCAGTGATTTTTCTAATAGAAAATCTTTGCATTAAAGTACCTCGCATACACCGAAAAGCGAGAGATTATAAATATGTCCATCTGACCAGTTTAAATCATTAACCGTCATCGTCTTTCTTCAAGTCGGTTATCATCGTCATCGCTATTATTATCATTATAGCCACCATCTTGGTTATCATCAACGTCAGCTTTATCTTCGGACTTTTCAATTGGTTCTTCAACTGTTATTGGTTGGTGTTTAAATGCTGCACGCTTCAATTTGGTGACATTCGGTGAGTTTGATAGTACTCCATCGGTTGTGCTCGTATTAGCAGCAGCCAATTCCGTTACGAGATCATCAATTGCTGCCTGCTGATGTTTATCTGCGGTTATTGTTGTTGATACTAATCGTAATGTTTGGGATGCCTGTATCGTTGTTTCAGAAGTATTCTGTATGATCAGATGTTCTTGTTGTACTATATCACTTTTCGCATCTGTGCCCAGGATTTTAACTGCTCTTTTGGGTTGATATAGCGTGCGTGATTGTACGCAACAAAATAGAAGAAAGAGGGCTAGTAAACCAATTATATATTTAGCTGCGTTTGCCATACTTCAGCAACACTTTTAAAAACTACACGTGTATGTGTACGTGTCTGATTATGTAGGCTATATACAATTAAGATACACTTTTCTTTTTTATAAATTTAATCATTGCCACTTGTTTGTTCTTGTTTATAGTACATTTCTATTCCCTTTCTTTGTTCTTACGGCGAGATGAAGCATTCATTAGTTTCAAACTGCTATCACAACGCTTTTCTTACTGATGAAATATACTTAAACTAGGAACGTATCAGAAACGACTTGTCATGTCGTTGTGACTACGAAAACGGATTTCATAAGAGGTTTGCATCAATATAAGGTGAATAAATGTTACTGTAATTCATTATTTCGGTTTTCTGAATTTAATATAAAAAATATGATATTTTATGAATAAATCTACTCTCTAGGATACCGATATGTCGACACTGCTTGTGTTTCTTAAAATAAGCTGACGTGAGAACAAGGAGATTCTGAACAGTATACGATATTAATGAATGATTGAGAATAACGGCGGTACATAAATTTTTGTATTTTCTTGCTTAGTTTAGCTGTAGCTTGGATATTTTCATAGTTTTCCACTTTTAAATGCAATAGAAAGTGAAAAAGAAAGTTATAATAAAAAAAGCTCTACTTTCTATTTTTCTAAAGATATTTCAATTTTACGCTTATTACACCCTAACACGATCCTATCATGAGTTTCATTATTAATTTCATTTTTCTAAATTTTTCTTATCGATTAAAATTATTAATTAGTATCTTACTGCTTCTATCATTGCTCACATATCTAACGACTGATTGGTAAATCTTTTTAATATTTGCTGTAGAATTATGATGCTGTTTCATCTATTTTATGACATATGTGGACGAATAAATTAATATGTGTTTAGCCTTCACATAAAACATGGTTTTTGTTGTGTTTGTTCTTCTGTATCATTTTCTTTCCTTTTTTCATGATTAAGCGGATTTGACCAGAATAGTGCAAAAAAAATGCCTAATGTATTACCGTAGAAACACGAATTTGCATACCATACCTTTATCACCTAGTAAAAAAAAAGCATAAATATATGTCTCGTTTTTTATGTCATTTAGAAGGATGATCGTGCATGTGCCCTTTATTTTGCAATAAAATTACTCTAATCTATATCTTGCTTTTATCTGAATGCATACATATTTTGCAGTCACTAGTAAGCAATGAAATAGTCTGTAAGTGTTACGTATGTAATATTTCAGAACTTTATTAATCATCAAGGAAACTATAATAACCTTAACTATACGTCCTCATTCCATATTTTACGTAGTTGAGAATGTTATCAAAAACTCATAATCTGAGTTAATTGGAATATGCTAATGTCTATGGTAATGGAGATGCTACCAGCCAATAAGTTTGACTATGGAGCAGCATGATTTGACGATAATGCTGCTAGTCGCATGCATCAGAAGTACACTATCGAAGTTCGGTCATGTGAAGCCACGTGATAACTTTAGATGAGTCACTTGAGTCGTCGTCAGATTACTCGTTCGATAGTATAGTTACTATGCTGGAATATTGTGGCGTTCAACATAAAGCTAGTATGTGGTTTGAGATTGTGTATGGATAGTTCAAATAATTGAGGGAAAGAACTGTTCAAGACTAATCTCCTAGCCAGAGCTGTAGTTAATGATTAGTAGCGACATAGGTGACCATCTTCGAAGACGGTCCGACGCAAAAGAGACACCGAATTACTCGAAACTGGCGCATCTAAATTTTCAGCAATGGTTCTCGCAAGATCACGCATTCTTTCTTGCTTGAGTACTAAACCAGAAGCTTTGTTAATATGAGACTTCGACAGATCCGTACTCTGTCATATCTCGAATACTGTAACAAGACGTCCTGAAGAACCAGATTTAATATCGTAATTATGTTTTTAAGCTAACTAATGACATGACTGCCGAAAAGAAGTGTGTAGCTTCAGTTTTCTTGCATTTGAGACCCGGGAAGTCTGTTTGTAAATGATGAGTTTCTCGGATTAGATAGCATAGACTGTAGAATAAAACGTGTAGGATTTTCAGACACTCCATTTCCACTTCCCAAAATTTTGCTCAAAAGCGATTTTCGCATTGTCTTGTTGGAACTGTGATTCTAGAGCAGAAGAGCTACTTCGCGGTGCGACGCACGATAGTTGGGATGGAAGTCGAGAAAATATCTTTTCAGAAGTTCCTGGTTTGATAATTTTTGAAAAAGTCGCATTCCTTCCATCGGGAACACGATTCTTCATGCAAAAATTAAACTTCAGAACAAAGAATTAAGTAAAACTGTAATGTTTCTTTCGTTTTTCAATATAAGTTCAACTACAAAACCAAAGGGTGAATGAGTTCTAGACCGTGACTCACGCCGCGATTACAGTTTTTCTCACATTTCGCGAAGCGACTGCAGGAATTTTGTTGCGTCAGAATTATACATAGCAACTCACTTGAGGAGTTTCTCCTCTAGGATTGGGTCGCGCTGAAAACTCTTATCGTGAGTCATTGCTAATATTTTTTGAAAAAGAAATATTCTATTGTGATCCCAATGTGGTAAGCAAATGGCTATAGCGATCACGAGCGAGACAGTGGGATCATGTCATGAGTTTAGCATGAAAGTTGACTTGGGTAGATTTGTCAGGCAGTAGACTAGTTCCACAAAAAGGTTGCATAATACAATGTTCAAATCGCCAAACAATGGTTCAATCTCTTAGAATTATACAAAAAAATTGCTTTGTGAGAAAAATTTTATGTTTTCGTTTTTGACAATCATAAAAAATCGTTTTATATGTAATGAACCACACTACAAATGGCCACATTTTTCCGAGGAAAGAGGTGATGTGTCGATGTTAATGAAGTGTATTACTAATATCATTCACTGAGTGAATGATCCAACTTTTCAGCGCACCAACCTTTCCGCGAACCGCAATCGTGTTTCAAATCCTTCTATTTATATAAAGTATAATCTCTGACCATAACTGCTGTTGATGAGAGAGGTGCCTCTCTAAATCTATCTGCATATGGTATCTGAATATGTTACTGAGAGATTCCAAAAAGAGTATCCCGGAATGGAAATACCCTTTTTTGGTTCTGTACGATACGAAAATTTTTTAGAGAGTAGACCATATCATAAGACGTAAGAATGAGCCATCTGATAGTATTTCTTTAGAAAGATGATATTTGCTTATGGTCGAACGTTGATAAAAGACATAATACGTAGTTCGTGAAAGAGCCGGTAAATTTATCAAGTACGCTATGCTAACATGAAATAGATGATCATCAAAATTATTGCAAAATATTAATGTAACGTTTGTTTTATCTGTTCAATTTGATTCTGTACTTCTTCTTCATTAGTGAGAAAGAGTCTCTTACTTTCGAAGATTTCTCAAACTCTTCAAAAATCAAAGTATTTTCTATTAGTTTTAAAACATTTATTGAGCTTGGTCATAGCGTAGATAAAGCACAGAGAGTCTATATTTTAAAATACCTCACCGTAATATTGATGAAGAATGATTGCCTTTTTCATGCTCGCGCTCTTAATAACATTTCGTTTTAATTGTTCAGTTTTTAGAACTGACAAGAGCTGGTGTAACGCAGATCTTCGCAAACTGAGAGAAGAATAAAGTTCTTTTGTTTCAGAAATACTTAAGAAGTCAGAGAGACGGCTATAACAATACATTTTTATACACTTGTAAACCGTAGTTCTACTTAATTACGCGATATCAATCAGCCCAGAGAGCGTTAATAGTTTCTTGTCCACAAATCAATGTAGTATCAATACTCCTTGTTTGCAAGGGCAAATTCATCCTTGTTTTCTAAACAAGAATGTCAGAATGATCTTTTTCAAATGGTGATGCGTCACGTGATCAGCGATTCATACTTTCTAGTGGAAATGTAGACTCAGTTATTTCTTTTCTGCAAAATGCGACAAACCTGTTACATATGAGAAATTGCTGCAATTCAGAAGCATCGGTTAACGTGTCAGTAATACTTATGTACTGAATTTAGTCCGAATGTCTTGTGTATGAATTTTAGATTATTATTGTTAGTACTGAATAATGCCTCAATTGCAAGTAACAATCGTTGAAGCTCGAGGTTTAAAACAACAAGACACGTTTAGTGCTAATGATGGATTCGTCGAAGTGTATCTTGATAAAAACTATAAACAAAAAACAAAAACAAAGAAAAACTCAAATAAACCGCAGTGGAATGAAACGTTTGTGTTGTAAGTACAGACTTACTGATAATTACAGGAAGACAGAAACAGATTGAATTAAAAAATAACTTGAACGTACGACTCTCATTGAACAGGATGATTTAACAATACCCATAAATGTTCTACACTGTCAAAGAAGGATTTTGTCAATGTGATATTGCACACAGTGTAAATGTATTTTAGTAACCATCAAACGGGTCAAGATACTCTGTTTTTGGATGTATACGATCAAGATTTGTTGACAAAGGACACAATTGGAAAAACAACAATCGATTTGAAAAAAATTTATGATAAAGGTAAGGAGAAGAATAACAAACAAAGTTATATACAAACACGTACAAATATTTTAGGTCATCTTGATGCATGGATTAAATTACCACACAAGACGGATCATACATCCTCGAATGGAGAATTACATGTGATAATTGATTATCAAACCTTCGATAAACAATACGCTTATTTATAAACTTCTGGCTTTTTTTGTAGCGAGTGATCTTTTAAGCGTTTTAAATAGTATTTAAATTCCAGTTCGACTGTTGAAAGGTGATAGAAATTCGGATGAATTGTGCTATTATTAGGTTATTTCCTTTATTTGATGCATATATATTCGCTACAAGTTTACTACCCTTTTCGATGCGAAATACGTCGGAAAGAAGATGATATTTTACTCTAATTGTACTTTCATTTTCTTAACCAACAAATATTCAAACCTTATCTCATGTGACCAAATCGTGTCACGAATGTGAGAACCGATCCGAAATGTTTGCAGTATTTTCAAGTTTTGATTCGTACTGTCCAAAAATGAGAGGACCAAATTGATGCTTTTCATCGGGATGAGACAGTTCCAGTATGTTTGAACGAATTCTCAGTTAACAAATATGTTGTACGACGCTTATTTAGTCATAGAAAAGCCTAAACCTCAAAAAATTCGGACTGGTCCTTACTAGACCCGCAGTTATCAAGACTTCCTGTTTGTTACTTTTCTCTCAATTTCTGTTAAGAGCATATACGTCAGACGACACAGAATACTACGGTAATTCGATCATCAGTGTCGATCATCTCATCCACTTTTATACATACACAAATTCTGTTTGTTCGATGAATATCAAAACAGTCATGATAAGGTGGTCCTACAAACACTTATTGAATGGAAAAAACAGATCAGAGTTAAAAAAGTTTCATCTTTTCAAAGAAGGGTTTGGTTTTGAGAAAAAAATCTGCATTTAACAAGGACTAAAGTTGAGATTTAGAGCTATCGAATGGTAAGAACATACTTTTCTAGCTATTCGTTCAGCAGCTAATGACGTTACACGTTTTCTTGTCTTCATCGTAGGGAAACGTTTATTTTCTACTCACTGTAGTTACATATTCCATATAGATAGTATTTTTTACATTCCACTTAAGATTTAATTTGTATACATTAGACGGTGTCTTCTTTTACTTCTGAAAGTTGAAGAATTGAAAATCAGAACAAAATAACGAATCAAAATACACAAAGTAAATAATCACTCTCATTCGATCTATTTCTGCATGTCTATTGTATGCTTCATTGAATTAATACAGAATGCAATGAATTCTGCTCAGCGAGTTTTTCGTTTTACAAATAAGTGCTCACTGTCGACTGATGATTATTAGAACTGATAGTAAATCTTTGATAGGTTTTTAATAAATATAACGTGCGAATGATAAGAAATGATGCTGTTAAGTTAAATATTCCTGATATAGCATTTTTTACAGTACAATAAACGTTTCTCTTCAGCAATAGAGGCATCACAGCTCAAAGTGTCCATGTCAAAATGGGAGCTAAGCGAGACCTTGATTTTTAGTAGTTCGAATGTAACATCAGCTCTCCATGGAGCTTTAAGGCTAGTATTGGGTAATTTAGGGTAGTATTAGAGCCTCATGGACATACGCCAACAGTCACACTGAATGTGGTGGCAATGCTATCTTTAACAGAAGAATTTAAAAAGTCGAAGAAGGCGAATTTTGTAAAATGAAAGTTTTCAGGTTGTTTTCAACTAATATTAATAAACTTACAACTTACGCAAAATACATGATAATAACTGCAAAACTTCAGAATATGCATTATTCAAGCTACTGGATATCCTGCTTATAAATATTTACAAAAATAAATTTTTCAATCAGCTCTAATGGTATCGTAAGTTACCCGATACCAGTCTCTAGCCTCCCTGTAGATCCGCTACCACGTTCGAATCACAAGAAATCAAGGTCTCGCTTAACTCCCATTTTGAAATGGATATTTTGGGCTATCCTTTTATGAAGAAATTAAACATGTGTATTTGAACATTTTGCGTTGTGATCAAGTTTTCCACCAATCTCCTAGAAAATCTGCTTACAAAAAATACTTTTTAATTAATATCTGTTACAAAAAGATGCTGAATGATGAGAACCGTAACACTCGTGTTCTTTACATTCACGAGATATTCAAAAGAAAAATTTAAAAATTTTTACATCAGATAATGTTTGAATGTGTGGAAATATGTCACAAACGTTATATAACGAGCCAAAACTCATTTAACGTTTTATAATGTGAAAATGTGTACTAATAATGCTTTATAGTGTATTACTGCATACATTTTCACTTTATTAAACGTTTAATGAGTTTTTGCTCGTTATATAACGTTTGTGACATATTTTCACACATTCAAACATTATCTGGTGAAAAATTTTTAACAGTGCAGTCAACAGCCTTCTTTTTTTTTCACGATTAATAATATACAGAAACAGAAAAAAAGACGAAAGAAAAAAAAGTACGTGCATTAGTCATGTAAGAGGAAAGTTGCATAACGCTGAAGAAAGTTGTAGTATGCATTGTTCTTTACACTATTCGTTTGCTGATTAGTGTACAAAAAAACTTCATAATGATCAAATCTGAAAAATTTTGGGAGGATGAACGGGAAGCGCCTCTCATGCAATTGAATCGACATTTTTTGAAATATCCGGTGGATCCAGAAATCTTTGTTCGAACATCGAAATGGCTTTCAGTGTTGCCTGATCTCCAGTTATCAACGTTAAAAAAGGAAGAAGAATGTCAATCTGAACGAATCATTCTACTTGATGCGGAGCGAACATTTCTTGGCAATGTTCAACGGCAAAAATTAATAAAGGTTTTGAATTCTTTTAAAAATGAATTTCAAACATATCATCAAGGTCTCTCTTATATCGCCGGTTTTCTACTGTTGACAATCGAAGAAGATGATGTTGTTCGAATCTTACGACATTTGAATAGTACTAACTATTGGAAACATGAAGCTGTGCAATTAGCAATCGACGCCTATGTATTCGAACATCTCATGAATGAATTCTATCCCAAACTCAATGAACATTTAATTAAAAATCGAATCTTGCCCGAAACCTACTGTCAAAAATGGTTCGCCGCACTGTGTGTCAATGTTCTCCCATTCGAAGCTCTATTCCAATTTATTGAAAATTTACTGTTTTATGGCACAATTTATTTATTTCAATTTGCACTGAGTTTGGCAAAACATATTCAGAATGATCTATTAGAAACCAATAATTCGGGTACGATCTATCAATATCTCCGTTTAGATTCGTCGCTTGCAAAATTCAGAGATAACGCAATTGGAATGGCTATTGTCAATGAAGCACTATCGTACAATCTTGCGACGTACGATTTTGAACAACTTAGAAAACAAGCGTACGATGAAAAATTGAAGGCGCGCATGGAAGCAGCAAAGCAGTGTCATCAGCAACATGCTGATACTGATACTGATACTGAGAGTGAGAGTGAAGACGAAGATGATAGTTTGGAATGTCAGCTGTGTAACAACCTCGTGCCCGATTATGTTTGTATAAAATGCAATAAATTCATATGTGACCGATGTTCAAAACGATCAAGCGAACATACATGTAGCAGAGAAGCATTACGACGTCTTGATGAAGAATCAACAGATGTGAATAGTATTGTCAGTAACATAAACAAATTAAATATCAAATAAAATTGATGATATCCTATTTGGCGTTTTCACAGAATGGGAAGGATCCATTCATTTTGTATCCATACTAAAACTTAGAGAATGGATTAAATAACATTTCTGATTAAGTACGCTCCATGATTATGAGTACATCCCTCATTATGCTAGAAAAAATTATCATTTTTGAGAGAAACATGATGCATGATGAAATTAATCAAGATTCTAAAAAATTTAAAAACATATAGAAAACATAATTAAACAGCAAACAAGACAAAATAAGTTTGTACAAGTTCACGAGACGTTGACGATGAAAGTATTGTACAAATATGAGTTATGTGCTTTCTTGAATCGCCCCAAGCGGGATGAATCAAGAAAATTGTGGAGCGAACCAGTAAAACCACTAGAAAACCGATACAATGACGTATTTTGAGCCTATTTTTCACAAGTGTATCAATGAGAGTCTTGCCTATATGACTGCCAATGTACGCAAAAAGATCTCTGAAATTAAAATATGCATTCAGCAAATATTGGCATGATCGCGCAATTGTTCTTGACTCACTCTACACCACGCTACAAATGCATATAGATACACGTCTTATTTCCTTCTCTTTTGTTTCTGTTTCTTTCTCCTTCCTATATTGTATAAGCAATAAGCAAAGAATTATTTTTTCTCTCGTTACAGAATCTCTCAAAGAAGAGAGATACACAACCTGTATATAACAGAAACACGAAATCTCAAATGTCACTTTAGGTAACAGCCAATGTTCAGTGTTTGTGAATGTTCTTTTCAAATTTCAACGGAAGAAAAACTGAAAAAATTTCGTTGGGTTTAGTTTCAATAATTTTTCTAATCAAGTTACTGAGAAAAATTCTTTTAAGAATCGTAAAATAGAAACAAAGGAAATTTTGTTCATTCGGACAGTTTTCTTGATTGTTGTGTAGTCTATAATATTTTTTATTAAAATGTACAGCAGACATCAACGATTACTCTATTCAACAGTTATTATCGTTTAATCACCCATATCTCATCAACACTCGCAGCAATCTGTTTTTCTACATATAATATATAACGGATAATATCCACGACGAGGCACATTCTCTTATTCCAATACAATCAATACAAACATGAAATACAACCGTCGTGTACACAAAATAAAAGTAAGATCATTATTGATACAGAAAAAATTTACAATAAAATTGATGAAAAATTGAAAAGTTTACTTGACACTCATGAAAAATGGGAGTTAACTATGTATTAATAATATTTTTTTGTTTCCATTTCTGGAAGTTAAGGTAAACATAAGAGACTTTATGCAGAATAAGTATTTAAAAAATGGGATGAATTGAGGCTAAAAAAAGTGGGACGAATTATCTGAGATGAACTGAGAAAAAAATTTGTGGGACGAATTGAGAGAGAGAGAGCAATTAGGAACGCATCGAGAGTAAACACTGCATTCTTAAAACAAGCAGCTGATGAATTGAAAGCTGTTAATATAAAATTAAACATGACTGTACGATGCAAAAGTTTGAATCTATATAAACAAATGTTTTCTTAGAATTATGACAAATCCTAATTACGAATAAATAATGTCCCGTTGAGTAAAGTACAGTAAATAAGTTTCACTTATGTTTTTTAAGTTTATTATGAATACACGAATATACAATATACATTTTCAACTGGAAGATAGCGGAGGTTTCTACGGCGAGAAAAAAACAGACAAAACAAAATAAATGCATTTTCCACTATTCATATTTCATCCAACTTTGATTCATCTTCTGATAATGTAAAAATTTAATGTCTAAATGCTGCGAGCACATGGTACATCTTCACAATGTACTTTCTGAGCACGGGCATTATACACAATGCCAAATGTTTCATAGCATACACACAAGGGATGTGAACTATTATATCGAATATATTGTTTAATAATAAGATCGTTCCAAGTCCAATCCCAAAATGAATACCATGCCGTGGGTGTTAGAAACTGCATTGTCACATTCAACGCGATATGACTTGAGGGAACTGTATAGGTAGTACAAGCTCTAAATCCTAAACCACCGGCAAAACCCCACTTACAAGAGCCCGTCCATCCACATTTTTTCACTGTGTGTATTGTACCATCACTTCTTGTAATGTCATAATATATACGCTAAAAATAACGGTAGACAAATTGACTGTCACTGCATTACTGCGCAAAAATGGATACATACTACTTGGTAAGGTTGTTTGTGGTAAAGAGTGATGTGACTGTTCCTACACCCTACAACAGTTAAGAAGAGGAAATTCCACACACGGTTCGAGTATATACAAGAAATATCAATGAGGTTTTTTTCTATGTCACAATAATGACAAATCACAATAATAGTTCAACATTCTGACTATATCAGAGGAATAATGCGAAGGGAAAATCAATGTTACGTGTAACAATGATTTATTTCTTATATTAGCATACTGGATGCGTAAGAACCCTAATTCCTTTGTGAATTGAATGTTGCAAAATCTGGATTTAGAAGAAAAGAAACAAAAGCAAGATCAGCTAATCATCATGTATCAGGATACTTTTTAATGATGGTCACATTATCAGAGCGTTAAAAAGTTTAAATAACTTTTGTTAAATAATAAGTGTTCTAAACTACTGTTTACTACTCTCGAAAGTTCTGTGCAAAGTAGGGACAAATCGCAAAAGCAGAATACTTTCAGGTTCTCATAGTATCGTATGTTAATACTCTTTTTCTCTACTGTCTTCATAGATCTTGGCGGAAAATTGTCAGTCTACGGGGTTGCTTATGAGAAATTGGCGTCAGCCTGTTATGTGAGTCTTTCAGTTCACCTAGGAGGTCTGAAAGTTCCAAAATGCGAAAAATAACTGAAACAACGAACACAAAAGAGGAGAAATTATTAAATTTCGTACGAAGGCTCAACGATAATAGGGTCTATAGGGATAGACCGCAATATGTCTTTTATTGCGTTTATACGCAATAGCAATTTGCTCGTTTTTATCGCGAAAATAGTGAGCACCATAATGTAGCGTAATACTACTGTACTTCCATCTATTTTTATGATAAAGATCGTGTTATGGCATAGTGATTATTTTTTTCACGATAAAAACAGTACCGCAATAATGCAAAAAATATTGTTGAAGAAACCTCATATTTATGCGTCCTACACATCTGGAAACAAGTTCTAGTCTATTACTGTTTCCTTATTAATACAGATGTGAAAAATATTTTCTCCAACTCGAACTTACTTTTAAAGTCAAAGATTGTTGTCAAAATATTTCTGATGCATTATGAATTATTGGTACCAAGATACAAGAAAAAAATCATAATCTCACTGGATCTGTTGCTCTTACTACTAGTATTAGAAAAGCTACTAAATATCATATTACATTTTTAATACGTATAAAAAAATAATAGTTAAATGCTTACGATATGGCTCGGTCGTAATGATAGTTGAAGTTGCTGAAACATTGAAAAATAAACATCTTTATAATTCATGTTTCAGATGAAGACTCTAGTTGGGTACTAATTGTAAAATGTTCCATTACAGAGTGACATTGAAGAAGAACAATCCGCCTTGTGGCTCTCGTTACCGGTGTCGAGTCCTACCAAATGTCACTTTCAATAGCTCGATATCTTCCCTGCAGTTGACAAGCTTTTGACATGGTCACCCATCTCTTTACTAGTCATCGACCACAGCTCTGGACAGATGGCTAGTCTGATACAGAGTTCCTTCGCCCATTCAGCTCTTCGTAGACGCTAACAAACCACGTACTCATTTTCCGGACAGCTACACGAACTAGCCAGAGAAGCTGTATTCGGCTAAAACGCGTAACTGTCACCCTCAGCTGCGGTGGGTTGAGCGATATTTTTTCTCTCAAACCAACCTTAAAAGAATATCATTAGCTTTTTGCGCTGATTACGTATATCAACTTTAAAACGAACGAAACTCAAATTTTTAAATCGAAAATTCAAATTTAAAATTTAGAAGTTTTTTTATTTCAATTTTCTGACCTACTTAGTTTTTAAAAAGTTTCAGAAAGTATATCAGTGGATAAAGAATTAAATTCTCTACAAAATGCACTATTGACTTTGTCGAAACAATCTTAAAAAACGCATTTTGCACATTAAACAAGTTTTTACTGGTCTTTGCCGACTTTTTGCCGAATTCGAAATGGTACTTTTTTTGGAGCAATTCTACGAAAATCAAAAACATTTCTCCCACCGTTCTTTTTTGCATAGTTTGATAGAGGGCACTCGATTGCATAAGGCTCCGTGCAGATCAAGTTTATAGAGGTCTTTTTTACCGGTAGAAATATAACGATAAAACCCACCGCAAAAGAAAGCAAAAAAATGATGTAACTGCGTCACGGAGCCATTTCGCTTATTTCTTTTCATTTAAGCATTTTTGAGTGAAAGTAAAGAGATGATTCGAAAGCTCTTTTCATGCTCCACAACTTTTATATTAGACTTTTTTTCTGAATATGTTTCGTTTTTGGAGCATTTTTCAAAGTTTGTAGAGCACTAGAAAAAAAAAGGCTAAAAAAATGTAATTTCGTCACGACAC
>CAJNOQ010004334.1:0-17746 GCA_905250885.1 Didymodactylos carnosus | reverse complement strand
GACAAACGCGAGATTGGCTCAAGAACCGCGAAAAATCGAATTATTCTATAAAAAGCGCGAATTTAGCTTTAAAGTATTGCGCACAACTCTGTTTACGAAAAATTTTACACATTTAGCGAGTTTTGAATAATAACGCGCAAGAAGCTGCGAGTGTGCAAAAATAAACCGCTGGAAACGTAGATTTATATGACAGCATATTATTATTTATGACAGCTTAGATTTATCAGAGAAGTTAATTCTTGTAGACTCATCTTCCACTAAAAACTCAGCATCACCACGCGAATCTTTCAGTACGTCAAAATCAGTTAGAAGTTTCACCCTTTTTTTCGATCAGCGCTTTACTGTTGCTCGTTTTAATTGTTTGGCTCTCGCTCGTGGACGCATTATGGCACAGCCTACTGTTCATGCCATCAGCATGACTCGTGGACAATGTCGTTCAATACAAGTTTTACATCCAAATCCAGTACTTTATATATTTTTAGCTGAACAATTTGCTCAAGATATTGAAGAATTAATTATCCAACCAAAACACAATTGAACGTACCATGAATTTTTTCAGAGCAATATTTTCGCATAAAAACATACCAGAGCCGGAGAATATTATCGTCACGAGGTGGTTACAAGAACCATATTCATATGGCTCATATTCGTATTTTAGTGTTAACTCTAGTGAAGAAACTGTTAAGGATTTAGCAAAAGAGTATGGATCATTGTACTAGGCGGGTGAACATACAAATTTTGGTAGTGGTAACTCCATTAGTACTGTTCATGGTACTTGGAGAAGTGGAGAAAGCGAAGCTCAAAAATTGTTAAAAAGACCACAACATTTCTAAATGTTGATGAAAATCGTTACCTTCGCAAGAAAAAACCATTTACATTTTTCTTAGTCCTGATCCTAAGTGACACTCTGAATTACGACTTGAAACACTCACTCTAACGTATTGGTTTTTTCTACTTTAGCTTTAACGATAGTGCAAAACATACCAAGCGTCAAAAAATATCTTGTATCGCCCGATTCATCTAGATAATCCAAGAACGACAAGGACTTTTGCTATGGAAGTTAAAAAGCATAGTTTTTATAGTGGCAAAAATTCGATATGAAACATGGAATTTAGGTTATTTCTCAATACTCATTCGTGTTTTATTTTTATTGTCACGTTTCAACGTCAAAGACGTCTTCGTCAGACAAAAGTAGAATAAATGTGAAGAATAGATGATTAATTAAACTATATATATGTAATAGTGCCGACTAAGAACAAGACGGAGACAAAGTGTTAAAGAGACAACGACTGATTATCGCTTTCTTCTTTGTCAGCACTATTATCTCCGTCTTGTATGTTCGTAAGAGAAGAACTGTTGAATTTTTGTCGTTTTTATACTTGGGGCTGACCAAAAGTTCTATCATCGTTAAACAAAAATATGAAGATGAAGAGGAAGTTCCAGTTTTAATTTATTAAATATTCAAAATAGGCGCCATGATTATTTATACAAAGTTCCATTCTTTCTAACAATTAGTCAAAAGTTTTTTAAAGTCTTCTTCTGAAATATTTTTCGCTACCTTGGAAATCGTACGAGCCAATGATTTTTCATTTGCTTGGTCAGTTAAATTACGCTTGATGTAATCATTTAGCCAATAATCACATGGTGCAAGGTCAGCTGAATACGGTGGATGCGGCATTATATTGATACCTTCTTCTGTTAAATAATTGATAGCACCTGAATGAGTATAAGGTCGAGCACTGTCGTGAAGCAGTTTTATACCCTTCGTATCGGATGACTTTCTTTGTTTCCATATTTCTTGGACAACAGACTTGAGGCAATTTTCTATATAATAGTTGTGATCTATAGTATTGCTTTTATCAACAGCATGTATAAGAACAGGACCATTTGATTTCAAGAAAATAGAAAATAAATTGTTTGGTTCAAATTTACTTCGACGAACAATAGTGATTGGTGATTCACCTTCGCCGACTCAGCTTGTATTTGTTGACTTGTGATCAATCTGCCTATGGTAAATCCATGCCTCATTACCTGTAATAATATTACATAATCGCCAGGAACCACCACGAAATTTCGCCGAATTTTCACGACAAAGTCTTTCCGTCCGGGCTTTCGAGCGACTTTCTAGGCCGAGTTATTGGCAAATCTTTTAAAGGATTGCGGGTCAGTCGGATCACTGAAAGTAAAATGGCCTTATCTTAGCCTAGAGATGCCCTTGTAGGCTCGAGGGCGTCGCATATTGCTCGGAATTTGACGCTCTGTGGATAGGATGTGCTTGGGACGAAAAAGATTTTCAAAAAACTCTTGAAGGTTTTTCAGAGTTCTGATTTTTTGCAAAGCCTACCTGGAAAGCTCCAAAGCTCTCAAACGCATTTCTAATGTATTCAGTATTGCTTTTTACCTAGCAAACCACAATAGCAGTGCGCTAAGTGGAAGTATCACTGAGTTATGAACTCATCATCTGAACGACTTTTCGAAAAACTGGCACTTTTTCAGTGTTTTACGTCCTGTGTAAAAAATGACGATAAATGGAAAAAAACATTTTTTTCTGATGTTTTATGCAGTTTTACATGGGATCTGCTCTTGCCGCACCAGCTATAACTCAAGTTGCCCCACTTTTTTTCAGAGTTTCTGCACCTCACTCGACAGAGAATTGCTCAATGTACAAAACGGGGAAATAAAATTTGGGGAGTTGGATGTTTAAGGTACTCAAAAGAACAAAAACTGAAAAAAAGTGATAACTTCGAAATTAAAAATTGTTATGAAAAGCACTTTTCTCCTAGCAAAAGAAGAAGATTGAATAAACACTTTAGCATGGATGTATTGTCCTAACTCTCCTCTTTCAAACAGTACCTGAACCAAAAAATTTCGCTCGACAGTTTTTGAGAAACTCGAAAAATACGGAGCAACACCAGAATGCTGAATTTTTTTTAAAAACGTTAAGAGTAGCAAAAGTAAATGCCGTACTAACTTTTGATAAAAACGTTTTCAAACAGATCTAAATAGATGGTCAGTCTCCATTTTGTTAAGGCTTTCAAATGAGATATACATGAGATCAATCGGGGAACCGTCAGGTGCCGCCGATGGTCGGTATTTTCGCGGACTTTCTCTTAAAAAATATGAAAGGAATTGTTTTAGTTGTAAAAAATACCCAGATTTTATTCTGATACTCAGAAAAAGAAAAGAAATACGAAAATGCCTCCAAACATTTCCTTTTTTCTAAACAGAACCGTTAGAAAAAAAACTTCTCTTGAGAGAAATGAAAAAAAACGGTTATGAAAAGAGAAAATAAAACTTATTGATTATGCCGATATGTACCTCGTTTAAGATACCTCTTCTTAAGTTGGTTTTATCCTATTTGACAACATAACAGTCTCCTCTATCAACTGAATATACAAAATTTTTAAAATCTGATACACGCAATGAAAGTGATGAATAAAGGAATAAACTCTACTACACCTTTCTTTTTTATGCTTTTTCACAACCGCTTCATAAATATTCTTTTTCTCTATGGTGGTGATGTTCTTTTTTGTTTTGTTTAAAGAATGCTTTCAGGAGATGCAATATAGCCCGTAGGACGACGATTTCACTTGATTAATCTTCTTTTCTCGTTCATTTTGATTTCTTTAAATAAACACCTTAAATTTATAATTTTTTCTTTTACACAGTACAACTGAGTGATGGACCAACAAGCCAATGATCAACAGGAACAACATCCAGGTTGCATCGAATTAATTCGATGTATCGAACCTACAACCAAACAACGAAATGATTTTCAATATGTACCACACTTAGAAATAAACAAAGAGGCACAAGAAATTATATCAGAACGATTTAAATCGCCAATATCAATTGTCGTCTACGTTGGAAATGTGGGTGCCGGTAAAAGCAAGCTGGCGACATTAACGGTGGAGACTTTACAGCAAGATCGGTCGAATCCTCCATTACGGACATTTCGTAGTGGTGCGGGTATCAGTGGTGTTACTCATGGTGTTTGGATGTGGCATGAGCCATTGCAGCATCCTGACGAAACTAAAGAAGGTTCAATATTATTGTTAGATTGTGAAGGAATGGGTGATTTAGATGAAAATACAAGTGCCAAGTTATATTTGTTTTGTATGATTATCAGTACAGCATTTGCCGTCATTCTTCGTCCAGCTCGCGTTGATCATTTGCAATGTGATCGCCTTTATAATGCTTTAAAGCGTTGCGAAAATATGGGTACACCCTTCATATTACCGAATCTATGGTTAGTACCATTGGATATGCCAGAATTTGTTTACAGCGACCCGAAAAGGGGCGATATTAAGATTACAAAAGAACAGTGGTTACAACAAGTATTCAGCGTGAGTTCCAATGCATTATCAACAAACGAAAATCAATTATTAGCATCACGCTATGAATATATTACTCGGCAGTTACCACAAATTGGTGTTGTTAATCTTGATTATCTACCACGATCATTGATGAACAATAGTGAAACATTAGACACATACACATTACTACGATCATCTCCAGAATATTTTGAGTCATTGAAAGCAGCCATTTATCAATTGTTATCACATAGTGGAAAAAGGTTGCCAGGAAGTGGTTCAGATCTTCTCTTTGTTCGTCCAGCCGAATTAGCAGCGCTAATGGGTGAATTAATCGATGTTCTCAATAATGATAAAATGCCTAATCCTGATGCATTAATCGGCCGATATTTATTAACACGTTTTACAGATCAAATTGTGGAACAACAAATGGCTCAATTTAAAGAAGAGATACTGGCGGATACTGAACATGTACTTTGCTCTCCTATGCGTAAACAACACACGCCAGAAACACCAGATGAACTAAATGCAACCAATACCAAAATGAGAGATATACGCAATCGTTTAATAACAAAATATCTCGGTACAGTGGTCGGTTTAGCACGATATCAAATCTATGGCCTTGATTCAAACCTATCCGAAGGTTATGACAATGTGGATCAACAAAAACAGGCTTTACTAGGCTTACCAAAATTAGTACAAGATGAATTGATCAATCTACAAGCACAAATGAATAGATACCAAGAACCGGAATTGTTGATCGAACAAACGCGAACAACTTTAGCCGTCAAAGATTTACATCGTCAACAACAAGAAGAACGAACATTGTTGGAAGAAATTAAGAAAAAATTAGAAAATAAACGAGACCTTGTGTTTCGTCAAAAGCGAATCAATATTTCATTGAAAAATGCAAATTCAGTGAGAGTTGGTCTTGCACCGTGTTCGCAATGCGGTCGTGTAGGTGGTGCTGTTAATATTACTCATCCAAAACAAGATTGTACTTCCCACCGTACGGGGAACTATTATTATTATCATAATGATAATGATCGAATGGTTTGTGATGCGTGTAGAGAAATAAAACAAATATCAACTACAGGTGTCGAATGTAGCCGATGTGGAGCAGCACGAAAAGTCACACGATACTTCTGAATTGAAGCATATTGCACGTTATATGCGCAACGTATGAATAAAAAAGTAATACAAAGATATTCTAACTTTTTTTTCTTTTCTTCAGAATGGCGTACGCTTCTCATAAGTTTCTCAATGATATCTGTTTTATGATAGATCTTGGCTTAGTTATCTCACTTACACATCAAAAGATCAGAAAAGTGTTCTTGATATTAGCAAAAAGAGCAATACATATTCTATAAAATTGGCTAAATTTACATACTAGCCTTGTCCTGTACTGGTATCACTTGTAGCCGAGCATTATAGTAATTATTTTGATTTTTTTTCAATCCTTCCAACCTCAAAAAGAGTACCTGGTAACATATACTATTCACCGTCTCCTTTGGAAAATGCTAAGTCAGATAAATTGTCTCTCAAATTGTCTCACTTCTACTCAAGCACGATCTAACATACACTGTAAGGATATAGATCCTCTAGTGGCTAACTCTAATCGTAGAAGTAAAGCTATATTGAGAACCAACTCTCTCTCCCATATCTTTATTTGAAGTAAATGAACAGCTATATATAGTACAAAGAACCTTATGAACCTTATGAGCTGCCGGGGAAGGCAGATCATAACATACACTTTCAGTTCACATAAAGGATTTAACTATCAGAGTCTCGAATACTGACATAGTATCCTTGTACAATTTACAAAATAGCAGAGCTGGGCAACTCCGCTGACTTTCAACTCCAACTTCACTCCAACTCAACTGCATTTTCAAAGTTCCAACTCTAACTCCAACTCCGCTCACAATTTTTCAACTCCAACTCTCTCAACAAAAGGTTCAACTCCAGTTCATCTCCGGCTGCTTCACTTTTGTAAGGATGATTTTTCGGTTTTTAGCAGGATTCCGGACGGTTTTGAGCTTTTTCCGGCCTGGAAAGCGCAAAGAACTTCCGAATTCACTCGGGAATACAGCCACTCAATCGTTTAGAAGATCAGTTTACAGCTATTGAATATTCCCAAAAATGTAAAATGGAGCTAAGAATAGAAATTCAAAAACCCAACTCCAACCTACTAAAATCTCCACTCCAACTCCAAAATGAACATGATCTTCTACGATACTTGCAATACCATTGTTATTTATTATTTCAATATTTATCTTTGAAAGAAATTCTTTTATTTCTTTGTATTCCCATTGTTTATATTCACCTGAAAATAAAAACTATAAAGTAAATTTTTCATGAAGTCGAGTAAAATTGAAAGTGGTTGAGAATTTAATTAGTTTCGTTGAGAATATGAATCACGTCACTTTTACGTCATTAAGTCAACAACATTTCGATATTAGATGTTAATAAGATTTCTTCAGAATATCAATTTGATAAGAGAAACCTGAAACTTCATCTAGTGTGACTTGATTCGAAACTGCAAATAGAAGAATATTTTCATACATAAGAAAGTGAATTTCATGCACAATTCATTATGATCATGTACCAACATAGTTCTTGTTTTATTTCACAAAGTTCAAGAACTTGAATTTATAGTTGAGCATAGGCGCCCATGAGCATGGGCGAAAAAGCGCTCGATGGCTTCTTCTCAAGTAGAGAAAACGTATTGATTCCGAGGAAAACGGAATGGTAGAGGTTACGGTTTTCGTCATTCAATAGCCAAGACTTTAAAGCATCGTTTTATAAGCAACAACTATTTCAAATTATTTTTAAATATGAGTTTCCAACGAGCCTCTGGAAGACCATTTTATAGGCCGAAATTTTTATATAGCAACGTATAAGTCTTTTTCTATGAATAGGTAGCCTAAAGTGTCCTCGTCAAAACGGAAACTAAACAATCTCTTATTTTACAACATTACTTCGCCGCATAGAATTTCCCTAGAGTTTCATGATCGACACTTTTCAGGTGAGGTAGTTTCGAAGATAAATGGAAACATAGTAGGTTATCTACCACGCTGAGTCTCATGATAACTTTAGTTTTTCGAAAAGGCCCAAAAACTTAGTGAAAAGCTAGATTAGGTGAAATATTCCATTTTGCGCAATTTTTATGTAAAATTAGAAAATTAATAACTTCATCAAAAAAATAACAACACTAAGAGTTACCTTGAAAGAAAGTCGACTGATGTAAGATGATGGTATTCAAAACTCAACCAGGATTATTTTTGTAGCATGATTAGACAGAGCTCGTCCATTAATATAGAAAAGTATAAATTCTATCCTTTGGCATAACATTTTCCTATCAAAATGTTTCAACATATTCATTTCCTGACAAAAACATAGTAACATTTTCAAAACGATGTCGTACATTACCGATAACAATTGGAATGACAATTAAAAATAGAGGTAGAAACAATAAGTAAACGGTGAACTGGAAAAAAATTAACAATAAAAAATAAAAGTGTTCATCAAAGTAAGAGAGTGGCTTTAGTTGCAAAATAAGAGATAAGTAAGAAGAAGAGAACTGAGAAATAGAGAGGGAGTGTTGTTCATTCGGAACGTTTTGTTTCGCAAATATAATCTATTATTACTTCATAAAGGTCTTGATAAAATTGATGCAGAAAGATATTCCGTAGGACTAGTGTTTCAATATCGATGTCGACAGTCGAGTCACGATGTTTTATTCTATTGAAAAGTCTTAATCTAACTAAATGATAAACTGGACATGAGAGAAAGAAATGCTCGGCCGATTCATTTTGAAAACAGTCACAAAGCTCATCACCCAGGTTTACTTGTCTAATTCAGCATAAAAAACTAAGCTTAAATTGGTTCTCATATTTTTGCAAGACAAAGTAGTGCCAAAATTCGTGACACACCAGTGGAATCGTCGACGCCCTACTGCACATCTTGTGAAAATATTTGCTCTCAGCGATTAATACACAAAATAGCTGTTCTTATTTCCATCTTACTTACTGAAATATAAGAAACGGAGTCTCATCTTTTAGTTAATACTATTATTCCGGTAGCAAAATAAGAGAGTGCGGATCACCTTGTACTTTCGTTTGTTGTTGTACATGACTTTGTTGTATATTATTATTAACACAAAACAATGACACTTGTGTTTTATTATCCGTCTCTAGGCAATGGTACTTTTCTTGTTTACTTTTCATTAATACGAAATTCAAGTACATGAAAACTGAGTATTGATTTTGAACTGAGTATTGTTAGGAGAGAAGTCCTATATAAATTCTTTTTTCAAATCCTATACTTTCGTATATTTTCAGGCTGGGCACGTACGTACCCGGGACTCTAGCCTGTTGGGACCAGGTATGAAACTAATAGAAATCAGACAGAGATATATACAAGTTTTATGATGTATATTCTAAAATAGCTGTTCGAAACCTGTGCCAGATCAGCCCGTTCTACGCTGGCTCAGCATCCCGAAAGATGATTGACTGGAGGTGGTATTTTGTATCAGAAAATCTTGTAGCTTTTTCTTCTTGATCAGAAAGGAATAATTAAAGTTTATTTATGAGACAAAGCTGCATTAACATACAAAAGCAATGACGAAGAAAATCGAAGTGCGAAGTTTGCGAGTTGAATAATGTACTACTTCGATAGTTTGGGAGGTGAATAATGTATTAGTTCGATAGTTTTCCTTGTACATTCAATTCAAAATTTCCATACGAACATGAGTCAAATGCTGACACGATCACCAAATAGGTTCCTTCATCCAATGTCCACTCAACAATGCTGCATTACAATTTTTTCCTTCATCTGCTTGTTCACCATCATCATTCGACGCTAAAATCTGAGACATTGGCATGTCGTCCATGGGAGATGCGAATAATGAAAGCACTGGATCAGCCATGCCCGACGTTTTTCATCTTTCACAACCAACGTTCGTATTAGCTTGAATTGTGACGTCCGTTTTAGAACTGAGACTGATGCAAAAAACGACGTTCCTACTGTCAACACGAAGAGATGTGGATGTACCGAGACCATATGTCTGGTTACAGTTTGATTCGTCAGACATACTCATAGTCGTCTGCTGAGGAGGAACTGATGGTTGAGAGAACATTTACAAAGGATATGCGCAAGACATGAGAGCCTAGCAAGAAGTCATTTTCATTATCCACCTCCAAGAAACTAACCACATTGGATTGATCTTCGACTTCTGTGTGATATCGTAGTAGTCTCACTTCAGTTAAGAATGAAAGAAACCTTTTTATAAAGCGTATATCTACTGGATGGAAAAAACGTGGAAATCCATGAGGAAAAGTATACACTCAAGATTGACGAAAGAATGATATTTTCTTAGAGTGTTTCTTGAACAAGCCACAGCCAGACCAGAGCCTGAGCAAGAAAAACCTCTGTTCATATAATTATGATAGACTAGGTAAATGAACCCTACTCTTGTCTACAAAAACAGAAAGTCTTTATATACGTTACGATCTATGTGAGGAACTGGATAATTTTAACGAATGTTCGTAAAAGTAATTACCGGGTGTTTGGAACAGGTCACGATATACACTTTTATGATTTCTAGTAGTTCAAAATCAACGATTCAGTCCCGATTCGTCGACAAATTAATAAAAACTAATTGAAACTTCAGATTCGTCGATACTTTTTTTTCCCGATTCTTTTTTCCTTCTCGAGATGTTCGAAAAATACTCGAAATTCTGTATACAAAACCGTTTTTTACTTTAAAAATCTTTTCAAACCGAAAGCTGAAATCGCTAAAGGACGAGACTTTCTTTTACCTTCATTATATATTTCAACAGAGACCATTGTCATCCATCAGTATTATGATTAGATTAAAAGCTGAAAATTAGAAACAACTTTTATAGTGACTAAAGTACAGAGTAGAGACAGAGCAACAAAAACCTCTGTTCATATCATTATGATAGACTAGGTAAATGAACCCTATTCTTGTCTACAAAAACAGAAAGTCTTTATATAGGTTATGATCTATGTGAGGAGCTGGATAATTTTCTCGAATGTTCGTAAAAGAAATTACCGGGTGTTCGCAATAGAAAAGGAGGGATGTTCGGAACGGATATCTGCTTCTTTTATTAGTGCAGCCGAACAAGGCAAACTCGCATTTTGTGTTGGCTGTTCATGAAAGTGACTGATATTATTATTTTTTCGAGTTTTCACTTTCGAGATTATGAGACGTATTCAAAGAGAATGAATCTTTTTCTTCTGATCATTATTACGCAACGCCATCTAGAGAATTAAGGATGTCATACGTCATGAATGAAGCCAATTCTTTCTCTACAGCTTTATATCTAAGTCCGTTTTGAACACCAATTGTTGTGTCCCGAACATCCCTATGTTTGCGTTCCGAGCACCAAGTAGTTTATTTTACGAAGATTCATCTTTTATCACTGTGTCATGTGGCATAATTCATTCCGAACATCCGTTCTGTATCTTACGAACATCCGTTTTATTGGCTACGAACATCGGTTAGATTCTTTTCCGAGCACCCTTTGGAGAACTAAAATGTCAATTCCGAACATCTGTTGTCAAAGACGGATGTTCGAAATGATAGCGACCAAACGTCTGGAGGTCTATGTTTTTCAGGGCATTTGCAGCGATGTGTATATCTCCACGAAAACTCGGGTGACCTAGTTTTCGTCTTAAGCCATTTCGAAGACCTTCAGAATGTGGAGTATTTAAGCTAATTAGGTGAAGCTATATTAGGTGAAAACTACTCCCATTTTGAAGAGAACACCCCGGGCTATCAGCACATAAAAAAGTCAATAGATTCCTGTTTGAATTTCGGAAAGTGCTAGCTAGTTTTCCAAAGATCTTCTGATAAACTGGCTTCGAAAACTTTATCGAAAATGGGTTTTGCTTATGAAAAGGTAGCCTCAGGTTTTGGCTCTCGAATGGTGAAAATCGCAAGTCTCTATCTTAGTAGAACTATCGATAAAAAGCATCATATCGAGTCGAGAAAGAAATTGCAGTGAGAAACGATCGGTTCAAAGGCAAGACGGTGATAGTGAGACGGCAGAAGAAGAAGATTAATGATCTCTCTCCTCCAGTATCACCGTCTTGCCGTCCCCCTATCATAGAGCATAAGCGAAAGAACGAGAAACAATATGTACGAACGAAAAAGAAGAACTGTCGAGGAGTGTGTGCGTGTGTATATAAGAGAGTGTGAGTGTATGCGTCCTATTGTCTGATGAATCGACACCGAAACGTCACATTTTTACGAATAAAGAAAGATCTTTAATACGGAAGAGTATTCAACTTGATTCAAATAAAGATTTTCTGTTTTTTAAACATTTATGAACAAGAAGCTCAAAGACTTTGCTGATGTTTGATAAGAGCGAGATAAGTCGATGAACACAGGTTTCGCGCAGCCTTTTTATGAATTGCTCTTATCAAAGCTTTTTTCTAGTTTACAAGATTGTTTAGATTTGTATGACACACAGAGTAGACGATTTGAGTATTTCATCATTAAAATGAAGGTTAGCGTGCCTCGTCCATATTGTAGTGTCAATAATAGCAATAAACCATGTTTCTCATTGTATCTTGTGTCACAAAATCAAACTGAAAATAGTTTTCAACAGATACAGTTTGTCTAGTAACTAGATTATTCGTTCCGTATGATTAATCTGACACTCGTCAGCACAACTATTTAATACATTAAAGCAGATCAGCGATGATACTGTCTTAAACCAAACGACTAGTATCTCGGTCTGTCGTAAATAATTATCAACAACAAAAATACAGTTTTTAGAATCAACATCTTTTCCTCTTGACACAAAACTTCACAACAACTTTTTGCATTTATGAAAACAAGCTTGTTGTTAAATATTCTTCTATCTGAATGTGCGTTTGGTTTTCTTCCTAGAAGAATTCAACCTTCACGATGTCTGAATTCTTCCTTTCCATATTGATAATTGATCTTTTGTCGATGTCACTGACACTGTCTTTTCTATCCTTAGTACCATCCATCTCGACGTCCCTTATATGATTCGATAAGATTATATCATCGACGAGTACCGCTTGTCCAATCTCATGTGCCGGCCAAATCTTCCACAGAATCCAGTAAAGAACCAAACCAATGAGAAAAGAATTGAGCCATCCGACGTAAAATATATAAATTGCTCCACCTACTTTGATCGATGGTACAATTTGATTAAGGAATCCAGGAAGATTAATTATGAAACCGCAAATAAGGGCCACGTAACCTCGCCAGTTCCATCCTTTCCAGTACCAATATTTGCCATGAGGGTTATAAAGTTCTCGAGTGTCAATTCGACCGATATTTCGAACAAGCCAAAAATCAGATACCATCACGCCAGCAATAGGACCAAGGATAACACTATAACTACCCATAAACGCGAGAAAACCCTTGGCAGTGTTGAGGATGTACCATGGAACACAAATCCAGGCGAGAAGACTTGCGATTAACGAACCCCGACGAATGTTGAATACTTTTGGAAATATTGCCGAAAAATCATTTGCTGCTGAGATAGTATTAGCAGAGATATTCGTGCCGAGTGTTGCAAGTGCAAATGCAAAAGCCACGAAGAACTTAGCTGCGCGAGAATCGAAATGATCAATTAGTACGGTCGGATCCCATAGTACGCCGTCTTTGTAAATAATCGCTGATGCAGACGAGACAATGATGCCGATGAGACCAAAGGCCGAGAATGCAACGGGTATAATAATAGCTTGGACCCATGTATTACCAGGTTTCTTGGCATATCGAGTGAAATCTCCAATATTGCATGAGAGAGTAGCGTAGTTACCTAAAACCGAGTTAAGGGAAGCCAGCCAAGCCCACGCAATCTTGCTGAAGCCATGAATTGTACCAGGTTGAGCAAAAACTGGACCTGTTCCGCCTGCCGATTTCAGTGCCCATATAAGTACAGCAATTGTAGCTATTGGCATGACAATGGTTTTGACCACAAATAGCCATTTGATCTTCCTCATTGGCATCAACACGAATGGTAGTTGGATCATGAAATATATGAAGAAGCATAATAGTCCAGCCGAAGTGATCTGAGCACTTGCTGGTAAATGATTCGGAAACGCACGGAAACTCGGCCATATAGCATTGATCATTTGCCTGACACATTCACTACCGATATAAGTTTGAACAGCACCCCAAATAATGGCTAGGAAACCTCGGGACACCACAACAAAGCAATTTCCAATCATACCAAACGATGCACGAGTGACTACTGGAAAGGAAACATGGAGATATGCACCTGACCATCCATTCAAGCAGATAGGAATGGCAATTATCGAGTGTCCAATGATAATAGCGGCAAATGCACTTTTCCAAGTCAATCCAAGTGCAATCATTGAGCTTGCCATTGACCATGTTGAGATTGTGAATGCATCAGAGATCCAATAACAGATAACATAAAATGGATTTGTCCATGTTCGTTCGTGTGGTGGAACAGGATCGAGATCCTTGTTTGACCAACGGTTGGATGGAGCAAATGAAGATATATAGGGTTCGAGAATGATGTTTTTCTTCAATTTTGCCCATTTGTCGGATGCACGAAGTAACACCATTGCAATGATAAGCTAAAAATTCATGAAAGATATGTCATATCTACTTCCTTTTCTATCATATAGCGATATGGTATTCACTCAGAATAAATATACACTAGTTGCCCTTGATAACAGTAAAACCGTAAAACATCAAATCTGATGCAACAACTTGCCGTCAATAAAAAATTTAGTGCAACTTTCTGGCGCTATGTATGTACGTTTCCGAAAAGAGCTTTGAAAGAAAACTGAAGTAAACTTTTCTGAAACGGAGAGAAGTCAAAGTTGAAGACTTTCAAAACTTCCCCGAGTCTTTAGCGCTACAACGAAAGAAATAGAGAAACACCTATAGTTGAGTCACTACAAAGTCTGCTTTCGTTTAACTGAAAAGTAATTCAAATTTTCTTTTTTCTCGATGGTTTTGTTCATGACAGAAAAATTATCTATTTTCATCTTTTCATTTAGGGCAGCCATCAAAAGTAATTGAACGCGTGGAGCGTGGACTGTAATCCACGCATAGATAAATTTGCTCATTTCTCTCGACGCGTAGATATAGATGAAAATCGTTCGTTTTTCTTTTTTTCATTTAATTAGCAAAAAGAGAAACAACTCATATGTACAGAATGGAACAAATTTTCGTTTTCTCTCACACTCTAACTTATATAAAACTGAGCTATATCTTTTCTTTAAAAGATAAAATAAAGAAGAACAAATTTTATCTTTTAGTCTAAATGTTGATGTACTCGATCCCGCTCATCGTGACTTTAATGCAAAAATCCCTCAAGTTAACGAGTTAAATAGAAATTAATTAGAGAGTATCCATTTCTGCTTTTTATACCAACTGAAAGGAAAAGTGTTCGATGTTGTGCCGAGCTATTTTTCTTTTGCTTTTGAGATATAGGGTCAACAATGTCATTGCTTGGCTTCATCAAAACATAGAATTTTTGCTTTTCATTGAGTATGTAGATTACTTTTAAGTGGAATTTTTGCACTACCATGGTTTTTCAGCTGTCTCTTCGGGTCATAGTAGTCGGAGGAGATGCACAAAAGATACGTTTTTTGTCGTCTGACGAACCGCAAACTTTCCGCTAAACCGCTTATTTGAAATATAGAAGAAATAGAAAAAATGAAGGCTGAAATTCTAATTATTTGTTAAAAATCTTCTCTGAGAATACCAGTTATAATTATCGGTTACAACCGCTCATCGGTTAATCGTAACTGGTGCATCCTTAGATCACATACAGATTTATATACGCGACATTAAAAAGAAGATAAAGCTCTACACGCTAAGGCTCTAATATTCATCTATATCTAGGCGTGTCGAAATATATGCGTAGAATATAGTCTGCGTCCAATGCGTTCAATTATTTTCAACGAGTATTATCGTCTATTTCTTACTTTTGACTGGCGTTCTTGACTCTCTTCGAACTATGCCTCACGGCCACATTAAAAACTCGCCGATACTTAAATTAAATATATACGTTTTTTTATCTGTATCCAATGATCTATTTTTATTAGTTGAAAAACATAATTTAGTGCTGAAAAATACTCACAGAAGCAAATAGTCTCACTTTTCGATTTCTATACGCTATGCAAGAGTTACCGAAATTCTTAATAAAGTTTTTTGTTTAAAAAATGATTGGGAAATACATTATTCATCGCCCTTTTTTGCGCTGATTAAGAGAAAAACTTGATCAGTTTACATACCGCAAATATATTTTGTAACTGTTTGTACCACAAAAAAAGTACACACCAGTGGATAATATTTAATATAATTTGTATAAATATTTATATATATAAATAATTTTACATCTATTTTTGTCTAAATTTGAATATTATTATACCATTAATTTAACATTATCATCATTATGATTGCTCTCATAGAGTTACAATCAATCTCTAGAGAAAAAAATCTAAAATATAGACAAAGAAAAATATATACGAATTTTCTTCTGGAGCCTCCATGAAACGTATCGACTGTTCCACAGGCATTGTGTTACATTTCTGTCACTATTTTGTAACATTTTTCAATAGTTAATCCACGAAGGACTTGGTTTTTTTATGTCCGTTTATAGAAGTCCGTGATTGTGCTAATTTGTAAAAGTTCCAAGTTATTTGGCTTAATAATTTCGGCGTTCTAACTTCAACAGACAGCGTTAGGTAAAAGTTTCCCGTTTTATCATAAATTGCTGCTAGATTCACTTCTTATTTTATTTTATTTTATTTTATTAATGAATTTTTATTCTGCACTTTCGAATCAACGATTCATCATCAGAGTTAAAATATTAACATTTAACATAGTTAAACCTACACAATCAATGAGACTAAGGACGTTATTCTATAAATATATATTTATAAATGTACGTGATAACCTACACAGAAGAGATGTAGAACTACATAGAGAAAAAGAGAAAGAAAAAGAAGAATACGGAATGTACAAATTTTTGGGCTATTCTTAACTGAATGGAATAAAGATTATAAGCTTACTGTAATACATGAAAAATAGTTGACTATAGATCAATCTTTTTATATTTAATATTTTCTGTTTCACATGAGATCAATGACTGAAAGAAAGAGCGAACCTACTATCTGTTCTTTCGTCTTTTGTGATCTGTACCTGTACGGATGACGCTAAAAGTAAAGAAAAGAGAAAACATAACGTGTGACGTTAAGGAAAATGTTTGTCTTAAGGTACGAAACGAAGAACCTACGTATACCACGCGTATCTGTCAGCTACTCAAAAACTGTATG
Organism: Didymodactylos carnosus; assembly: GCA_905250885.1. NCBI lineage: Eukaryota > Metazoa > Rotifera > Eurotatoria > Philodinida > Philodinidae > Didymodactylos > Didymodactylos carnosus. The sequence goes on along the minus strand of CAJNOQ010004334.1, from coordinate 1,106 downwards.
CATGTTTTTTACTAAATGTCCAGCTGATCGAAACGCAATTTTATCTTTGTATATGAATAACCATGTGTTAGAGCAAATAAAAATCTTCAAGTATTTAGGCTTCACATTGGATCAATGTTTAGCTTTCTCTTCTCATATCGAAGATGTATGTTTACGTGCTCGAAAGAGACTGGGTGCGTTAAAGAGTGTTTGTGGCAGACGTTGGAGGCTTTACCCCAATACGGCGATTCTTGTGTACAACACATTTGTCCGTCCTCGTCTAACATATTCTTCTCCTACTCTTTTGTGTATTTTCGAGTCCAGTTGAACGAAACTTCAACGTGTTCAAAACACCGCGCTCAAAATTTGTTACCGTCTTCCCCCGTGGTACCCTATCCATGATCTTCACACTCTTCCTTCATGTAAAATGCTACAAATGTATACTCTAATGCTAGCTTCATCTTTCATCATTTATGCTGTTTTATATAATAATCTTATTGTTTATATTGTTAACTTTTACCTCATGCATGAGCGAAAGCACGAACTGAATCGCTTACTTCCGCGTTTAAACCCGATGAAAACCATTGTATGTGAACTTTTAGAGCTGGAATTTGATTAAAAATGTATGCTTTTTCTTACGAGGGAAGATCCAGTTTTCCAGAAAACCAGTTTTTCAGAAATTTTAAAAAATAACCAAAACATTATTAAATAAGATATAATTGTAGCGCGCACATTTCTGATTAAAATGAGACATTCCCTAGCTCTACATGACGTTTATTTGCAAAGTTATAGAATTTACAAGAAAAGCCCTGAATTAATTTCTTCTTATTTCTGTAGCTTTGAGCCGGCAATGAACATTTAGGGCTTTTCTTGTAAATTCTATAACTTTGCAAATAAATAAACGTCATATAGAGCTGGCGAATGTCTCATTTTAATCAGAAATGTGCGCGCTACAATTATATCTTATTTAATAATGTTTTGGTTATTTTTTAAAGTTTCTGAAAAACTGGGTCTTCAAGAAACGTTGGGAAAAATGCTTTATGCCACTAGAATCAGCTCGTCGAGCTCTATCGATTGGGGTACCTCTCGTTAGCATCTGTGATTAACACTTGGGATAGTTCCCTCGT
>CAJNOQ010004333.1:0-17751 GCA_905250885.1 Didymodactylos carnosus | reverse complement strand
GCTCAGGGTTAACAGGCTAAAATAGTAATTAAGCAACAGAGATAATTTTATGGCTTTGTTTAGATTCACAAACTGCTGTCGGCTTCTTCATATTCTTTGCTTTTGTTACGTTAATTTTCTAGAAACAGAACAATATTATTTTATAATAATACTGTTTACGATACTATTCTAGTAAAAATATTTGTAAATTTCATCTTTCTTAATTACATCTGAGGTTCGGTTTTTAAAGGTTACATGTGCCCAATTTATGAAAAGCGGCATATCTCCATGAATATTTTCTTTTACTAAAGTATTTTCAAATAGAGTAGATTAAAAAGCGTTAAATTTGTTGCAAAATAAGTTATAACTACAGTTTGTATTCGATCTACGGTCAAGGAGCTATCGAACTATTTGCTTCTAACGTTTCTAACGTTTCTCAATCCGAAACATGGATGATATCTGTCTTTGTGACAAATTCGACGCTCTTCATACGGCAATGTTTCAAGGTACTTTTATACAATTGAGAAACATCCATCATTTCTCATACACATTTTTACGAGGTTTTCCTGGCTTGTTTTATCCAAGTTGAACCTTGTACCAGTCTAAAGTAAAAAGTTTGAGTTTTCAACTTTTCACGCCAAATATTTCAATCCTAGAAACGTGGGTTAAATCTATTATTCCAAATTATTCCGAAAATTCTTCAGTTTTTGTAGCGTCTTGAATCGATTTCACTCATCGATGCTCAAGGTTAGGTTAGGATTAAGTTGCCAAACTTTTTATAGGTTAGGTTATAGGCTGCGGAAACGTGGCAACCTGTAGTGCTCTGGTTTCACACTCACTTTAATCCTCACTTATTTCATTTATTTTGCGTCTTCTACACTTTCCACATACTTGAACGCAAAACTAATAACATATTTGAGATCAGCAGACAAAACAGCATCGAATGGCATATTTAGTAGTGGTTTTGTTGAAGAAAAAACATTTCATCTAAAATTTCTCCTTTAGCCGGAGGTGAGTATGGAAGCTTCTGTCTGTTTAATGGCGATTATTTGAACATTTAATGGTAGTGGTTCGTAAAAACAAAAGTGATTGCTTATATCTGACTTTAAACAGTAAAAAGGCTGCGATTATTTATTTTTGAATATAAGAATATTGTCTAATAAATAGCAATGAAATGCAATAAACCCAAGCCAATTAAATGCCAAATGCATAAACCATAAGTTGACTTGATGTGATTATTGTGACTATGTTGTTACTATTATCACTCGATTTAAGACTAAAGTTCTACATATCACTAACTCGACGACACTCAGTCAATCATGATTATTCCCAAAACTGCAGCATTCCTAATTTAAGAAAAATTTTACGCGTTTAGCGAATTTGTGACATGAACACGCAAGAAACCGTGTCTGTACGGAAAATAACATGCAAGAAGCGCACTAAAATACGCATTGCCGTTCATCTGTACTGCTGAAATATTTCTAGTTAAGAACTTGTGTATGTATATACACTTTCCACTTCTACAATTTTTTTCATATAGCATCGTTTTATGGTCAACAAAATTTCAAAGTGTTTTCGAGATTTTGAAATCCAATTTGGGCCTTTTTTGCGATAGGTAAATGTTCAGCAAAGCAAAATCGAAAATCACTTTTTAATATTTCATTCGAAAGAACTTAAAAAACCATTGTAGTAAAAAATGTGCCAACCAAAAAAATATCTAGTTACTCAGAAGGCTTTCGATCCTCCCAAAGTTTTGTCGAATATGGATAGTACAAAAACAACGTAAACTAATCAGATGTACCACTTCGCGTGGAATTGGCAAGACATAAGCAAGAATCTTTTAGAACATCATATTTTTAGTATGCTACAGTTTTTCACAGTTCTTCTACCGGTGTTTTAAATAAGTCTCTCTCTTTTCTTTTTTGACAGTGTGAAATAATGGACTTTAAAGCACAGTTTTATAAATTTTACATACATATTTCTCGAAATAAATGAGACGTTGGTTTGAAAAATAGATTCAATCAATTAATATCACAGAATTAAGATCGAAATTTTTCACTACGTTAAAGTCTTTTAACAAAGGTGTTTCATTCATTAGGTATTTATAGTCATACTGTTCAAGTGATTGTTCCACAGACGCATCTGATAACTGAATTAATATAATATACAAAATATGATCTAATCTTGAATAATATTCATTTGTTGTTGCATCCCAAAATTTATGTTTTGATTTAGGATCATTAATAGTTTCAACTATAACATCTTGTACTTCATTTATAGACATAACATTATTACGTGCTAAATTAACTAATATTTTAATAATTAAATATTTTTTATCTAAATTATTTGTTTTTAAATATGTCAATAAATATTCGATGATATCTCGATTTGTTTCATGGATATTTGTTATACATTCAAATGCACAAGATTTTAACTCATTATTATTCGATAGGATTGCATCTATAATCATATCCAAAAGATTTTGTGTCAATTCACCGTATTTTGATAAAACTTTCAAGCAAGAGCATCGACGTTTATAATCATGTTGTTTACTTGCATAATATAGTTGATTTTTTAATTTTACTTCACCAAATGAACTTTCCTTTATAGCAACACGGAATGCAGCTGGTGATTTATTCATTAAAACAGCTGCAATTTCAATATATTCTGAATGACCAAAATGGATGTAAGAAACAGTCTCATAACCATGTTCAACGTTTTTTGTAAAATGTTTTATACTTTCATACAAATCTTCAACGAATTTAGATAGAAGCCATGTATATTTCAAAATTAAATCTACTAGCAGTTCTTCATGATGTCTATTATTGTTATCATAAAAATTTGTATTTGATATCATTAAATTTTTATATGTGAGTTCGGTATCTTGATTGAATAGACGAGTTGATCTTACTAATTCAATTTCAGCTGCCTCAGCAACAACTGTTGAGATATATTTATCCCGAATCTGTGATAATAAAATATTGTCGCACCCTTGATGAAATTTATAATGAGATCGTATGCACATCGCTATAAGTTCATCAGAATAACCAATTTCTTTACCAGTTATAATTTGTTCTGAAACAGATTTAATAATTTTATATAAACAATTTTTTTTGTATTCATATACTCTACAAAAACCTAGAATAAATGCTGCACACTGTTGAACTGATAAACTCTTGTTTGTTAGCATAATATGATTGACGACTTCAATCACTTGTTGATGTTCGCTACGCGAATCTGAAAGTAAGTTTTTTCCACAATGAATTAGTAACGAAATCAAATATTGTTGATGAATTTCGGTATTAGTATGAGTAAAATTGGTATTTATATATGAATTTTGTAGTTCTAGATGTTCAATAAAATACTTCAAAGTTTCAGATGTAAATTTGGTCATCCAGTCTACAATGGATACATTTAAATCCAACTCTAGCAACTGAAATTCTTTGTACTTATCATTCGTTGAAACAAAATTTATACCATTGCTTTTTATTGTTGATAGTAAACGAATTCTATCTAATTCAAGTGACATAAAATATGATAAATCCTCAACAGCATCGATCAGACAGTCGTTTAATATTGCAGTTAGAATCGAAGTTACATTAGCCGATTTTGTTTGGTAATAGATCCACTGTTGTAGTAATGCGAGTATAACATCTCTATTTGTATTTGAAATGAGTCTAAAAATTTTTGAGAGTGTATAATGTGCTCTTGAGGAAAAATAATTATCATCGTTTGAAAGTAGATAACATAAAATATGTATTGTTTGACATTTACAAACATGAATTTGTGGCAATAACAATGCACCATAACATGCAAGAGTATGTAGAATTGAATCATCGTGATGAATATTGAAATGGTTAAGCCATTTATCTACTAACAGATATCCAGTAGTCTCGAGAGTTTCAAAATTTCGTAATTCATGCGTCAACAGCTGAAAATAGGTTTGCATTTTTATTGGCAGTGGTTGACAGTGATCCAGAAATTTTGAGATAATCTGTATTTGATTGTATGTTATAATACGATCTTCGTTGGGTTTCAAAACAAGTTTAGGATCGTACGATATGCAAATATTATCACTGACAAACGGTGAATTATCCGACTTTGTTTGCAGAAATTGTAACACTTTATCTACATCGACCGATAGTTGAACAAGATAAAGAGATGCCACGAAAACGGTTTGCTCAGATTTAACCAACATGTGATCTTGTCGAAGATAATCCTTGAAAATGAATGAATAACAGTCAAATATTTGTGTCAAGTTTTCTGAATTTAACCATGTACATTCTGATAAAAATTTTAAAAGTTTTGCAGAAATAGACGGAGCATGATTAGTTATCGTTAATAAACCGTCAAGTATTGCTTCATGATCCTTTTTATTTATTTTATCTGTCTTTATACCGCTAATAATACGATCAATTAATTGATTTTTAACATCGCTTGTATTCATAAATTCTATACAATGTATGACTAACTTTGCATAGAGCAATGGGGATAAACTGGATGGTAGTTTTGATACAGCTATGATTAGATTATTTTTTATGTCTTCATAATCATTTACTAAGACACAATCATAATAATTACTATAAGAATATTTGATTATAATAAGAATTTGAGTAAATGCACATACTTTTAATATTCTACTTTTGATCGCTAGTACTGTTTGCTGCGATTCAGTTCGTAATTCGTTGTATTCTTTAGATATAGTTGAACTTTGAGCAAGGAATAACGATGCTGTATAAAGCGTTAAATCGGCTTCTCTTTCATCATTTAAATTCAAAGCATCTTGTATAAGACAACGTTCTTGAATAAGTGCCATATTCAGTTGTTCAATTTTGTCATATCGATTAACAATATTTATTGAAAGCTTATTTATTGACTTATCTGCAATAAACTTATCATAATAATACCAAAATCTTTTATATTTTTCATCATCATTACAATATTTCCAAAGTAATCCGAATGTAAAACTACTCATTCTATACGAACAAAGAATGGGTTGTAGAACAACAAGAAAAAGTGCCAAACGTAATGGATTATTCTTTATATTACCATCATTAATATTTAATAATAAACAATCAGTTAATAAATAAGCATAAGGTAATGCATATTGCGTTGTTACTTTTATATGGGGTACACATAATTCATTTGATAGTATCAAACGTTTATATAAATGTTGAAAATGTTTTGGAGTATATGCAATTAAATAGAATGGATCATTTTTATATTTTTCAATTGGATGTCTTTGTTCAGTTATTTTGAGTTTATCATGATATTCAGCCGTTTCCATGTATACTTTATCAAATACTCGATAATAACAACAGCAGAATATATTCATATATTCTGGTAAAAAATTAGAATTTGATATGTACTGTTGATATGATGTAAAAAATTGTTCCATAAAATCTTTGTGTTGCATTAAACGTTGGATAAAATCTATTCTTTCGAATAATTGTAAATGTTGAAGGCAATATTGAGAATGTGAATGTGTGTTATCATAAATTGACATATCAAGAATTGTTAAACGATAAAAACTCATTACAATCGATTGAAAGAAAGTAAAAAAATGATCGGCTTCTGATTCATTTACGATACTATTAATTTTATTTACTTTCATGTAATCATCAATTATATTTCGTAGCATAGAATTAAAATTTGCTGGATCATTGCATTTAATAATATACGTTTGTCTCAAATAATATGATATTCGTTTCAGGCTATGTGAAGCCAAATGTAACGCTTTGTATAAATAATACGATTCATTCACCAACAATACTTCCACACCTTCCAAACATAATAAAACAATGAATAAATCAATTGTTTCTAATGATTCATCATTGACGGAAGTACTTTTTAGCTTCTGTTTGCAATATGTAGTTAATTCTTCTAGTTTAACTGAATTCATATTTTTGTAATCAGCTAAGTATTGAATTATAATTTTTGATAAAGCAGAATTTCGATGTATGTGCGTTGGTGAAAATTTGATTACAGTATCATCTTCGTTACTAATAGAATATAAACCACTATAAAGTGCAATCAGAATAGTTAATAGAGATGATGGTATTGAATTAGTAGTAGCTGATTCTAATGTTGTATCCAAAGACGTTAAAAAATAATTCTGAAGTTGATTGGAAGTTGATGATAATAGGCTTTTATCCATAGCTGATATTCTTGTTAAACACTGATCAATTATGTACTCATAACCAATCGTATCTGCAATGAGAAAACTTTCTAACATTTTACAAATTTCTTGATCGCACCAAACAGGAATATAGACTTCTTCAATTAATATTTCGGATAATAGTGTACTAAATCCTAAAACGGTATCCGCTGTTGATTCAGATAAAATCTTTTTTACTAATCGATTTTTTGCTTCTGATGAAAACTTTTTTATGTTTTGTTTAAGTTGAAGATTGTAATATGGATAAGTAAAAGTCCAGTTATTAATACATGAAGCCTTTAGTAAACAATCGAAAAGTCGATAAACAACTGTTTCTGATGGATTATGAACCAAATTATCAACTGATGCCAAAAGAAGTAGAGCCCCACGTGGTACAAGTTGATTTAAAACTGGTTCTTGAATAGGATCAAGTAGTTTCAAACAAAAAAGGTTATATTCATCATTTGACCATAACCAACTAATCCATCCAAGTGCTAAAATTAATGGTTCACGATAACGAACGTCTGCTATATAATACAGAAACCGATTAATAACGGCATCTATTGCAGGAGTACTTTCAATACTCTTCAATGATGTTTTTACAATATTCATACAGGTAAAATATTCTTGAAATGTTAAATGTACGAAGCCATAAACTCGTTCACCTCGTGCAGCTATTATACCATCATCATGACGTATAATATCCATAAATTCATCAACTTGTTTCGTAACTGTATTTTCACTTGCTATTGTTGTTGTTATTAACGACATCTGAACTTTTAATGATTTGTAACATAATCGTTTAAGATCAAGTTCATCAATTAAACCAGATGAACTGTTTTGATGGAGATATGTGGCTAGATCAGATAAAATCCAATTTAAATTGTGATCCGATAAACTCAATATTTTTCTTTGCCATATTTTTAAAATTGATTTTACTATATTCGAATAGATATGTATTCGTTGAGTTGGCAACAGTTTTCCGCAACGTTGTGATGCTAAAGTACAAATTATAGATAACAGGAGTGGATTAGATATCACTTGACTGATCGATGTTCGATGATCAACATCGGCTGTTGAAGAGCTATGTTTTAATTCATTTACTAAGAGTTCAGCCTTCTGTTCTGGTTGTTTATCATCAATTTTTAACTGAGGAAGTTTTGATTGCAGTATTTGAATTATTTTACCGAAAACATTAGCGAACCAATTCTTAACAAACAATGTAATATCATCATAATTCATTGGCTGAATAACATAATGAGAAATAAGATCACCATTCAATGGCTCCATATAGTAGCCAACGATACGACTAGTAACAATAAGCTGATTTCCACCAATACCATTAGGCAATATGTCTAGCCGAGCACATAATGTTATATTATCGAACCCTGATACAAAATTGGATGTTAAAACATACATGTCAGCAAAATTTTTAACTAACCGTACAATTTGACGACGTAAGTCATATTTATGAACTTCATCGAGACCATCTAGTATAATTAATGCTTTACCATTAATCACATATCGTTGTAATACTGAACAACATTCTTTGATTTGCTTTTCGGTTGATTGATTCACAAACACTGAGTTACCAAACCATGTATGTTGACCAATATATTCAAACAAGGATGATGTTTTATTGTTTTGTAGAAAATGAGCAAATTCGCCAATACGTATCAGTATTGGAATATGAGGTTCTTCTTTAGAAGACGTAGGAGATAAACAAAAATCAAGAGCTATGTGAGCCTGTTTCAAAGCTATACATCGAGCAAACGTTGTTTTTCCACTTCCTGGATCACCTAAAATTACCGTCCATTTACTTAAAGATGAGTCTTTAGATGAGTCATATACGTGAACAAAATGTTTTGATTTATTTACAGATGACGCAAACGGTAATGAAGCTATTTCATAATAGAGATCTGATTCATTTTGCTTTCGATTATTATCATTAAAAACTAATTTTAATGTTTGTGATCTTTCATGAATTGAAGTACAATCTTGTTCTAAACGTAAGTATGCTTTTCCAATTGGAACATGAAAATAATTTAATTCATGCTGAAGTATTTCTAGATCTTCTGATGATAGTTGGAAATAATAATTATTATTGTTATTAAATTGATCAACGAATTCTATGATATTTTCAGCAATTCCTCGTATTTCAATGCTGTTATGTAATGAAATACATTTATCCAAATAATTAATTAATAATTGTCGCTGTTGTTTGTTTAATGGTGATGCGTTAGTAATATTTTTAACTATTAAATCTTTTGAACAATAATCACGTTTAGCTAGTATAATTTCATATTTCATACGATCAGTAACATATTTTTCGTTTAACATATTTGACTTTGTTCGTCGATTTAGAACGTAATTTAGACAGACATTGTATTCTCTTATCATTTTCAGCGTACTCTCTGAGGGGTCTGAATAATAATTTTCTTTGTTTAATATATTGTTTAATGAATTAAATAAACGTCGAAAGAAAGGTTCATACCAATCTTCACGTTTAGCTTCGTCTTTCATTGATGAATTCAACAAAAGGGATTTTAGCTTATCAAGTTCAATCCAATTTGAATGCTTCCCTGGTTGTATCTGTTGTTTAATCCAATTTACTAGGATAACAGAGTTATCATAATGATCGGTGGTGGTTGGTTAATAAGGCTTGTTTAAACATGTTTTCTTCGGTTCAGTTCTATATTGAGGAGACCACGGTTGCTCAAACTCTTCCCACCGTATTCTAAAGAAAACATATCAATAAAATATACGACATACAAGACGAATAAAATGACATATCCTTGAAATATACTAGAAAGTGCTAAGGTGTAAAACACGAGATATTAGTGTAATATATGATATATAAGTAAAATTTCGCACATCGCGCTTTTTTGGGTGAGAAACTGCGCATAGAGCGTTTTTCAAAGATTTTCGCTCCAGACTGGCCTTCTATTAAGGGTGGCTCTCTAATTAGGGGGCCTTCTATCCTGGCAGGAAGGGGTACATGAGATAATAATGAAATGCAGTAGACATTACTGAAATGAATAATTCCAATAACATCTCCTCTACTTCACTAAAATTTCTTTTTGAATAATAATATCCAGGATTTCACTAATATCTCTTTCGAACGAATATCTCGTGTATTGCATTGATTTTTTGTAAACATTATATATTTGTGCTAAAGAATAAATACTAGATATATCATTCAAACACACGAAATATTATTGAAATAGAGAAGATATTGATGAGATAGGACGATATTTGTGAAATACAGGAAATACTACCGGAATGGGAGAGATATTAGTGAAGTAGAATATATCTGTGGAATACAAAAGATGTCATTGGGATAAGGAGGGCGATAGCGAAATGGACGAGATACTAGCTAAACAGAAAAGATGTTGGTAGAATGAGTTGACGAACTATTAGTGAAATAGAAGAGATACGACCTACTGGAAAATTTCAATATAGAAACGAACGTTCGAACGCATCCATTCTTATCTCAATATATACAAAAACGTCTGAGCGTGGTTCTGTCTCATTTGCGTTTAGATTTAAAATATAAATTTGGGTTAAAACAGAATACATCTAGATGTGTTTTTATATCTCGAACTAACGAGCCTTTTCGAGAAAGTAAACATGTCCACGCAAGTTTCGAAGTTTCGATCTCAATGTAGACCAGAAATGTTTTAGTTGGAAGCTTTCAGAGGGTTTTCTGTTTTTCACAAACGAAAAGGAAATGCGGTCGGAAGCACGTTTCACGATAGAGATGTTACCAGTTTTCTTAACTTTGGGGCGCCTGAACATGCCCAATACTGAACAAACTTCGACCATTTATGAAACGCGTGCAGACTTGTCTAGTTATTCAATCGAGATAAAAACGAGATTTCAAACGCATCTGGACGTGCTTTCTGTCTCAATCATGAGAGGCTCGTACCAAAAATAAAGTTTTTTGAATGTGTCTAGGAACATTTTTATATCTACTAATCATCCTAATGACCCATATTCACATCTTGATGAGGGCGCTTTGTGTTGGCTGTCAGACGGCGTGAAAGCTGACCGTATAGAAGATAAATGTATATGTAACGTACGCGTATGATTTTTTTTATCGTTTTCTCTCTATCATGAAAAAATGATTTTTCTCGATCGTCATCGATAGAACGCAAGATATATATGGATACAACAAGCCAGCAATACAGATAGATATTTTCCTGCATTCTGTTTTTCTGCAGTGCATGGAAAAACTTTACTTGAATAAATCGCTCATAACTCAAGCATCGTTTGACCTAATCAGATTTTTTGACTGTTAAACTTTCAAGGCTCTTCTCTATTTGGAAATCTAAAAGTCAGTACGTGTTTTCAACTATTATAGTGAAGTGCACCGTTAACTTTGCTTAATTCCTTTCGGAGAGTTCTAGTGTGGAAGTCTTAGACTTTTTTACATTTCTAAATAGAGTAGAGTCTTGAAAGTTTGACTGTCAAAAAGTCATCTGATTTGGTCAAGAAATGCTTGACAGCCAACACATAGCGCCCTCATCAGGATGTGAATATGGCTCATTGGAGCTGTAACTAATAGATAGGTCATTTTATATTCACTGTTTACAGAAGCACCGATGGAACCATAGGGACCACCTAAAGTCTACATTTTGTAGACTGCGAACTCACTCCTAGAGTCTTCAATTCTGATAAAAGAAAAAGTTTGTAGTATGGATCTCCAAAACCCAGGTCTCTGAAGACGCACGCTAAATAATTGAACGCAGAAATTCTGATAAGACCAGTTTGTAGAGAAAGTTGAATTGAACGGGCACTCAAGTTTTCGGACATATTAAACAAGTTCTCAGAGATATATTATTTGCTCAAAAAAATTCTAGGCGTGGTAGTTCTTCTCACATTAAGAGTTTTATACCTCCTAAAACTTGTTCGATATGTCTGAGAACTTGTGTACCTGTTCAGTTCAACTTGCTCTACAAGTCTTATCAGAATCACTTCGTTCAACCATCTCCAGGGATCTGGTTTTTACATATCCATATTGGAAAACCATATGTCCTAAAATGAACATCAGATTCGTTATCAGTTTCAAAAATAACCATGGAAAAGAACGTTTTGGTTAAATCAGGGCGAACACTTGGGACAGTTTTCTGGTCAAAAAATTTTCTGATGAAACTTTCTTTTATAAATGCATTCTGACGTGCTGTGGAATACTAACACCTTCGACTTGAAAAATGCATCTTAACGCATTTGAATATATCACCCAAAATGTGAGACGTATCTAAGCGCAAATATGAGAATATTTCGTTCGTCGAACGATATGAAATGAGCGCGTGTAGATGCATTCAGGACAATTTCTGGCCTCAGAAATGTGTCTATATGTAAGGTTCCGGAAATTCAAAACTTCCGTGGTCTTTATTTTTTCTGTTTTTTTGCATAGGTAGATGCAGCTCGTCGAGATGAATCTAACCCTGTATTTTTTATTCGAAACAGTTATTTTTTCCTGTCGAAACGGGTAAAGAACTGAAAAAGGAGGCAAGGCTTCGGGAAAGGCGCTCGTTACAGGAAAAGGCCTACAGTTTTTTAACGTTACGAGCTACGCTTTGAAAGTTCTTTTCCTGAATCTGCGTCAAAAACTGATTTAGAAAACGGCTTTTCGAATCTTTTAAATAGATTTTTGCTCCCTAAAATCGAGGGTGACTTGAACGAGAAAAACGGGCCAATGCGTCATGCCAAAAGATTCTCCTTCTGGTTTCAAGTTAGAGCCGATATTTTTCGCTGGAAATCTTCGTTAGGTACTCGTTCAAAAAAGTATGTATGCTCTTTTCTTAATTCTCTTTCGTTCCTGAGCTATAGCATTTTTTCGAAACACCATGAAAATCGACCAGGTGATGTCGAATTTTAGGTAAAAAAAACGCTACATCACCTCGCCGATTTTCACGGTGTTTCAAAAAAATGCTATAGCTCTGGAAAGAAAGAGAATTGCCACGGCTGTATGATTCTAATGACAGAAGCATGTTCTTTCAGTCGTCTTTTTATAACGACCATCAACGAACTCTCTCATGATCCAATATTTCATTCTCTAATGGGTAAAATTTTCAAAATATAAATAAGTGATAAAGCAGCAGAATTAAAGAGAGAGAGAGAGAGAGAGAGAGAGGGTGACGTTGTTGGATGGCATAAATGTACATCTAGATTTTTCTCTGCTTCACGAAGATGTGGTATATCGTTAGTTTCACTTCATTCATACACTTCTCTTACTGTAATCTTTGGGCTCTTTGGGAACCGGAACTAATGCTAGATTCATTGAAGTACCATCATCGTATTCTGTTGCAGAACCGTGCGATTGTTCTTGTTTTGATTGTCCGTATAATGATCTTTGAGCCATCATAAAAACTCACCCTATGAGGGAAAAAATTGATAGATTACATCTCTCGATTCCATTCGTTATATTTATGCAACACATAGAAGCTAATGAAACATATTTGATTTGTCTTCTATCGGATACTATGTATATTTTAACTAAAACACATATAATTTCTTTCAATGGTTTTCGATACTGAAAAGTTTTTCTTAAAAGCTTTGAATGAATCACACCATTAACGTGTTCTAGACAAACAAAGAAATTTTCATCTTTGCTCTTGTATTCTACTCTTTCTCGTTCTTTTCTTTTAAACAAATCACTTCATAAAAATATTGATGAAACAAAAGTTTCTATTAATCGAACAAAATCGATAGAAAGTAGCATTGACATGAGTTATTGTTGCTCTTGCATTTGTAGGGAATAGAAACAATTTGAGAAAGAAAAAGAATTTGTTCAGCATGACGAAATATTTCTGAATATCTTTTGTAATGATGAAACTTTTGTCAATACTGATCAATGTCAGCCTTTTATTTGGTTTTCACTGAGTCAGCTCTTTACAAAGGAAGCTATTAAAATTTTGTTTGAATAAAATGTAGGAAAGAAATCAATCGCGAAAAAAGCACTTTTCTTCGATGTTTGTACAAGAGAAGACATGTATTAAATGTTTCTTGCTTTCCCCATTTTATCCTATTCTTGCAATTAAATTTATTTTAGTAATTCTTATGTATAGCAAGTACATCAAAAGAAGGAAGAATTCTGGCAGTTAATTATAGGCACTAGATGTTCTGTGACTCCATCACTTGACAGTATTGTTCTAACCAAACAGTTAGAATAAGTTGTTAACTATCGTTGTCATAGTGGGTCCGTTCAGGTACTGCATAGAACAAGCTTTTTATATCTGTTGATTGCGAATATTTGAAGCAACATGTTGTACACCAACAAGCAAAGATTTCATAGAGGTCCTAAAAAGCTTTTTGGACCCGTGGCCTCACTGGAGGTTTTCACGATATATTCTTCTATTTCTAGGCTTCCTTTTTTAATATTCAGCAGCTAAATAAAATCTTTTTCACCATCATGCCTTTCCGGATTTCTCTTCGGGTTATGATAATCACAGAAAATGTGTGCTCAAGTGAGTAAGATACGTAATGCCGTAAAAATTATTTTTCCAAAAGCTAGCCTCATATAGTTCCTCATGTTTCTTATAAGAGAGGAAACAGGGTTCCCGATTGTTTTTGGGAGTGGAGGGGCTAAAACTTCGGCCGAAAGTGTATAAGTTTTCACAGAAAGTCGATTTTTTTTGGGCAGAAAGTACACCGGTTTTCTGCAAGAAATTTGGCAGAAACTACTTTGATTTTTTTCCACTAAATGCAGAAACTTTTTAGTGAACTGAACTATAAAAATTTTGCAGAAAGTATTATAAAAAATTATGGCAGAAAGTTTGAAATTTTGGAAGGGAAAGCTCTTCCCTGCCCTCCCTCCCCCGAATCGTGAACGCTGATTGGAAAAGTCGTCCTATATGCATGTTGTACCCTTCATTTTTTTCTTCAATTGCTTCTTTTTCCTTATTTCGATACACAACATACATATACAGCGAACTTTTCTTAAACACAATACAAGAACTTTATCTCCAGTGAATGTATGTTGAAAATGAAGAGATTGCTCAATGGCTTCATGAGGAGTTTTATTGTATAATAAAATCTTGATAAAAAAACAATTACAAATATACTACAGTTGGTCGTGATGACAATCTTATGGCTATATATCGGTATATAACTTCGTGTCGCGATAAACATCGATCTTGTCACTATAGTGAATAACTTACTACTATAAGGCGATATTTATTTAATCTCGTTCTATAGGAATATTCTTTTATTGAGAAAAGTAAAGACTTTATGGAGATAATATTTATATTTCGATATAGAGGAAATAAATTTTAAAAGAGTGTGCCCAGATACGTGTTCTCATCACGATAGGTAGGAATCTTGTCTTGATAGTACGCATATCTCGATATATCGAGTAGTCCGATATATCGTGTTATTGTAATTATCCCTATAAACAAGATGTTTATCGTGATAGTGTTGATTTTTCCACCAATATCGTGCTATATCACCCGATGGTTGCTTAAAAAGTCCTCATGGGGTGTGCATTATGCATTCATAATAAAATGAGACGAAACCTATTCTGTGTTCTTACTTCCAACGTTGGCAAATGGGAATAAAATAGAACAACACCCCTTTATCTATATTTCTTAGACTTAAATGAAAGTAATAGTCTGATTCTCTAATAATGTCTATAAAGCAAATTTTGTTACTTGTTGCAAGAAATCATAGTGCTTTGACAGTGACACTCGAACAGTATGGTCAGCAAGTTATTCAAGGTAACGCTGGCCTATACTACAGTTGGCCACGATGTCGCAGAATAAAGGGGATGGTACGTGCTTATGAAACATTAATCAGTTGTATTTGCTTTCAGTATTGTCAACTCAAATTCGTCAACATTGTTTGACACATTGACACCTATTTCGTTTAATTTTGTCTGCTCTTGTATTCTACTCTTTCTCGTTCTTTTCTTTTAAACAAATCACTTCATAAAAATATTGATGAAACAAAAGTTTCTATTAATCGAACAAAATCGATAGAAAGTAGCATTGACATGAGTTGTTGTTACTCTTGCATTTACAGAAAGGAAAATAATTTCTTTCGAATGATGAAATATTTATTGGTCCTAATTTAGTGTTCTCATCTCCAGTACCCTATAGGTATTTGGGAGCTGTATAGAACACCCTGATCACTAACCTCCAAGTTCATTTTTCAAAATATTTTGATTGTTCTCCTTTAACATAAACATGAAACAGAAAGTGCTCTTTTCTGAACTTCAACAACTGAACTTTTCTAGATCCGGAGCGAAAAAGTCGTAACTTTGCCCATATTTCTCAGTTTTCTCCATCAGAACTCACCTTTTATATAATACAAATATCATGTTCGCAATTCAGCGTAAAAAACTGAGTCGAATGGTGTACCTTTTCTAACCTTTGCGAACACGGTACAGTTTTTGAATTTTAACCTTAAAATATGGCTTATGGTCTCTATTTTGTAAGCTGGGCGAATTTTTGTAGACATGACTCAGCTTTCCACAGAAAAATGAAAATCAACGAACACATTCCTCTTTTCTTTCAATCTCTGTGTGATGTCAAATATTCGATTTTTGATAGTAAAGTGGAAATGCTTGTCTACCATTTAGTCGATATTTTGTGAGTTGGCCGAATTTTTGTTACATAGAAATTTTGGGTTTGTCTAGTATTCTATTAGGCACGTAGAATTGTATGATTTTTTAGCAGAATAGAAGAACATATAAAGAAATTGAGCAGTTTTGGAAGTGAAGTGTCTCTCGAAATCTTATATCCTTCGAGTATTTTCGATTTTTCGTGTTGAAAACATCTTTTAAATATCTGATTTTCTGAAGCAGCTCGGTGCGCCCTATTCAACGATAGATAATACGTGTTTTCCTGGAAGTTCAGATAACTGATGTGTATGCTACCTAGTGTAAAGAGCATTAAAAAGATGCCTCTAATAGAAGACCACTCTTTCATTCATGGTTGAACGTTGTGCTGTTTTATATCCGCACTCGCACTCATAGGCAGTCACTATATGTCTTTTAGCCAAATCCTTATTCAGCTGTGTGAAACCCAATCAAAAGCGTGAAAGGCTATTTCCAAAATTCTTTCAGTCACAGGTGGAAGATTCAATATATGTAAAAAGGTTATTTCATTTTAAATTTAAACGTTGCTGAGTTTCTCGAACTTTTTACATCGATTGATAAGTTGTACCATAATTGAATGGTAGATGGTATAAAACTATTCCTGAGTACAGGCAGACCACCATGATGAGACGGTAGCAGCTCTCCTGCTTGGCTGCGCAATGGATAACTTACAGGAGTCCATTGCGGTAATAAATCTGTAAGGGGTACTTGTCCTTTTATCACTTTGTAGAAAAGACATAGTCGATAAACATCGAACATGTCACATCTTACAGTATTCGAATTCTCATCTTTTTCCACGTAAAAAGGAGTCCACCCGAGTTCAGAGCAAAATTTTTCGTATAAAGCCCCTTTCGCTCCTAGGATCGCGCGCCCAGCCTCATATTGTAAGGTGTTAATTTTTTCTGTTGTCCCTTCCAAACGCATCCCTAGGTTATCGACCAAACCAATCCGACAGACGAACAATTTGTATAGTTATGAGTTTCACATTCTTTTCTCTCCTTTTTATAGAAAGAAAAAAATACGTAATGGATAATTTCCATGGTGAGCAAAGCATAAGCTAGTTTGTTTTGTTGCCCATTATTATCGCTGTTTATTTTTCTGTCATTTATTAACAAAAAACAGAAGTTTAAATTCAGGATGCAGTCATAGCCATCAGTTGTTATACAATACAAAACTGTTCGATGTGTACTATGTACTAAACCTCTTAGGAGTTTCTTGAACTTCTTTATAATTTAGGAAGATAGAAATTTTTCAATACCTATGGTAAAGAATTGCTGACAATCAGTGCAATATTTTTGCACAATTATCCTCAATTTTGTTTTTGAACTTTTTTCTGCTTTTCGATAGTGCTTATCATTGTCCATCTTTTGTGGATCCACCAAGATGCGCAACTTAATGGACACTGAGATATAGAGTTATAAACATAACCGTCGAGTGGGACCATACCTGAATAACTTTACTTATGATCGATTGGTGAGGTTTCCAACCGGTGGTGCAGGCCAAATTACACATATTTTGCAGTACTCCTATCAGTTTGTAATATTCAAGTTAAAATAAGTTGTAGTATATAAGATTTAAAAATAAGACAAATGGAAATAGATTTTTTTGGTGTGGCACTGTTGAAATTTATCAAAAAATGTTGGATGAATATAGTGAAATAAAAATATTTCGAAATGATTATGACACACGAAAAGGTTTGACATCAAAACCATTAAGTGAAGATAATCAGCATTGCTGAATATTCGTAAGTTTACAAGTATTGTTCATCTTCGATTCACTGACCCTTGACTGAAAATGGGTTTTTAGCGATGATTTGGTGTTAGTATGCGCTTAGCGTTTTAAAGGGCTGGAGAAACAGGAAATCTTTGTTTATTTATGTGTATGATCGCATTAGATCCAATGACATATGACGTGTTGAAGGACATATTTCCTAGGATTTGATCGTTAACATTAGGAGGCGTTTACTCATTTTATTTAAACAGAACACGGAAAAGTAGAAGAAAAACAGTAACTG